>QGOB01000768.1:0-20257 GCA_003313055.1 Termitomyces sp. MG145
TGGGCGGGGTGGGTTGGTTAGGAGACCGGGGTGAAGAGAGAAAGAGATATGGACGATAGGTAAGGAAACGGAGAAGAGAACGGAAAGGAGAAATGAGTCACGGAACAGAACGAGGCACGGAGACGAGAGACGAGAGACGAGAGACGAGGCGAGAGAGAGAGAGACAAGAGAGTAGATTGAGATTGAGATAGAGACAGAGACAGAGACAGAGACATGGAAATACGGAGAACTACGGTTAATATCAAGACTACTTGACTCGTATGCTATCCTATGGTTTATGTACTACCCTTCCGCTAAGTCCTGGGTAGGATTCTAGCCGGGACCAAGACATCTGATTCCTCCGGTTAAGTCCCCAGACTGGCTCCCAGCCCCGGGGTCATGATAGTGGTTGGGGCGTGCTGGCATGGGTTACGGCGGGCTTGTGTCGGGCGGGTCGGCGGTCATGCTGCGTGATGGTGGCGCCCCTTGGCGCCACAGAAGCAGGTGGCGTTGTGACATGCCGACAGTTCGCGGGAGGAATGTTGCAGAACGTTATGTGATGGCCGGGATGCCGGGGGTCCGGGTGTGTCCGGTGACAGGGAAGCCTTGGGGTGACGTGTCGGCCGGGATGCCGGGGTTTGGTGATGGCCGGGGATCTGTTCAGAGATGGCCGCGGGTGTTGCCGGTGCAGCGTTGGGAGGTTGTTGGCAGTTCCGGAGGTGCGCGAGGGGTGCGGGGGAGGTGTGTGTCGGGGCTGGGGCAGCATGTGGGGGTCCGGAGATGGCGGGGTCATGACAAGACCGTGGAATGCAATCGTCCCCTTACAGCGTTAGTGCTGAGGCGGCCGGTAAGAAGCTGGTTGGGGGTTCAACCTATGCCATTTGTTGATACATTCCATATATAGCTGTTTGCCAATGTAGTTGGGGATCATAGCACCAGACGGTAAGACAACTTTGCCTTTGTGATTCCGATGGATCTTGCCTTGACCAATAAAGCTTTCTAGCATAACACAATTGCCTTGCACCATAGTATGACTGGTTTTGCTGCAGAAGTGGCAGCTGTTGCTAGGAGGTCAAGAGGCATGGGACTGGGAACTGTTACCAGCAGTCAAAGTGGCCATCTTTTCCTCCATGTGTGCCAAAGCATTAACAATAGCAGTGGCGGCAATGTCAAGAGGTTCCTTTTTAATGATGGTAGTTGGTACGGAGGTGGCAGTGTTAATGGTGGGGGTTTTTACATTAGCAGTTGTCGGTTTCTTTGAGGTTGTGGCAGTGTCAGTACCCTTTAGAACCCATTTGGCAGCTTCAAAGACTTGGTCTACCTCATAGGGGTCCTCCAAGTGATGGTTGAGAAGGGTGATTTCTAAACGGAGGACAAGTTTGGACCATAACAAAAGTCAGTATGCCTTGCTGGAATAAATGGTGTTCCTCATTTCAGTAGATCTTGCCTTTAGCCAGAAGCTAACAGGCCAGGTGCTGGAATCCCTATAGTAATCCAAGAAGTGTCCAAGAGTAGTGATACTGGCAGAGAAGGTCTGATTAACAAACAAGTCACTTGAGGTCTTGGAGAGTGTAACAGGCAGATTCCTCAGCTCCAGGGTACAAACAAAAGACTGCTATCTTCTACTCAGCATATGTATGGTTGCTAAACTCTGGCAAGCCAAGCCAGGTCTCTGCAGTATCATATGACACATACCAAGTGGTGTATTCCTTTTTCTGGTTGTTGTCATTAATGGTGCAGTCTGCTAGGAGATATTCGAGCTCACAGAAGTACTGGGCAAGCTCTTGAGGGCAACTCTTGTCCCATTTAGGTGTGGTAGAGTCGTTACAGGGTGGCATATGGTGGGAAAGATGGCCATCACCCATGGTGGTGGTGCTATTGGGTGTCAGTAAAGGTGTGGTAGGTTGAACTGGGGAGTAGGGATTGGGAGATAACAGAGGTAGCGGTGTGTTGAGGAAGTTGTCGATGTGATTGCCTGGGAAGTTCTCTAGGAGTTTGTTAACATCGAGAAGTTCCCTAGCAGTAGCGAGTTCCTCTTCAAGGTTACAAGGCAGAGTTGTTAAAGGTGTTAACAGCAAGGAGGGGTGGATATCAAAAGGGATGATGGGGAGCAAAGATTCAGTAATGAGATGTAAGTGTTTTTTAGCCTGGAGGTGAGTTTCAAGTGGAATTTTGCTATAGAACCCCTCACAGTGGGCTCCAAAATAATGTGCTGACTTGCCGCCTAGCTGCTGTGCAGGAAACAACCAACAAGACCAACTAGATAGGGTAGCTAGCAAGTAGTAGCGTTACATGTGTGTGAAAGGAGTCAAGCAAAGTCCCAGAAGCCCGGTAAGGAGTTGTGAAGTTGGGGTCAGTAAGGAAATGAGAGGCAATGGTAAGGAGTAATGGTGCAGTTGTTAGTGTTGCAACTGAGTCACAGCAGTATGGGATCTGTGAGATTAAGACCCAGAAGGTCTTTAAGAAGTTATGGTGGAGTTAATGGAAATATACAAGGTGCTAGCCATAGGTGCTAGCATTAACAAAGGCTTGACTAGGGCACTCATATAGTGCTTAACAAAGGCAAAACAAGGGTGCCCATATGGTGCTTAGTGAGGGCAATGAGTGCTAAGTTTAACGATACCGTTAAGCTGAGCAAGCAAACACAAGGAGACTGGACTGGGTAAACCCAAATCAGCCGGTAGCAGAGCAAGAGCAGAAAGAGATCTGAAGCGTGGTCTGAAACGGGGACTAGACTCTGGTACAATTTTATCCTGATTCACTACTGACAGGGCAGTATTTATAGGTATATAAGGTAATAAAAGGGGAAACTGGTAAGAGATAGTAAGTGTAGCGGTTGCATGTGATAGCATACATCAGGGGCTGCTATTGAATAGGAAAATTGTAAGTAATATGAGAAAACTATAAGTAAATCAAGAAAGAAAATTGTAAGTGAAAATAAATTTACAATCGTTGGGTCATTGGTAACGCAGTTATGATTGATTGTCAGCTGCCAGTTGGGGGCCGTAAGGAGGGCTGGATTGCCTAAGGTCAGCTTGGTTGTTAAGACAATGGTCGGTAACGGTCAGTGTTGTTAGTGGTTGGTCAGTAGTGGTCACGTGCCAGTGTCATGTGCTTTGTTTGACTTGTTGGTGTTGGGCAGCCAGCGCTGACTGGGTCGTATCATCAGCCACACCTTTGATGTTTTGACCAAGAGTATTGTTAACACTCTTAACAAATTGGAAACAACAATAATGGTAATGGACTCCAATTCTGGACTTTGTCACACCATCCCTACATTTTTCCATAGCCAACACAAGCAGCAAAAAGTTCAGCCCAAGTATAGCACTGGACTGCCCCATTGCTTTAGCCATCACAACCACCACCCCCATGGCTAGCAACTCCAAGGAGAACCTAGCAGCCATCTTTGAGTACAACCACCAAAAGTACTCCATTATAGTGCAGTCCTATACCTCAGTCAATCCCAAAACCTAGAAAAGCCAAAAACATTTCCTGACAATCCTTCTCTTGCTTATTTGTATGCAACCCTACCAAGTCTGTTATACTCCTGCATTCATATTTCATTTCCCCTGGTCCTTCTGATCCTTTGATTCTTGGTCAAGCATCTGCAATGCCAGATACTCTTTCAGCCCCTGTTCATGTTAATGTCCCCTTCTCTGCCATTTATGCTACTACCAAACCAAAATGCAAGGGCATCCAAGTCAAGAAAAAGTATAAACCTGTTGCTATGAAGACAAAGCCTATTGCTAGCCAGGTTAGCAAAGACTTCAGAATTGAGCAACATATCCTTGGCAACCTCCTAGTGATGATACCCAAGCTCAATCCCAATCCCTCCCCCTTTGTACCAACTACTCATTTTAACAACAACCACAAAGTGACATTTGTTAAAGAACACAATACTGGCTTTCCGAGCCAAGACAAGCTTAACTTACTAGTGGACCTTGTTGTCAAGCAAGAAAAAGCCTTTGCTTGGGACAATACTGAGAGAGGTAGCCTATAACCTGACTTCTTCCTCCCAGTCCACATACCAATGGTTCCTCATGTTCCCTGGGTTCAGCACAACCAACCTATACCCTCTTGCCTCAAAAAGGAGATATGTGAGATCATACCCAACAAAATTAGGGCTGGCATTTACAAACCTTCAAATTCTGCTTACTGGTCCTGCTGGTTTGGTGTCTTAAAGTAAAATAGTAACCTATGTCTAGTTCACAGCCTTGAACCATTAAACCAAGTCACAATCTGCCATTCTGGAGTTTCCCCATTCCCTGACCATGTAGCAGAATTGTTTGCTGGTTGCATATGTGGCACTACCTCTGGATTTTTATGTCAATTATGACAAACAAATTATTGACCCCACCTTCCATGACTTAATGACATTCTAGACCCTGTTTGGTGCTCTTCATTTAGTAATGCTACCTATGAGATGGACCAATGCTATACCCATCTTCCATGATGATGTCACAATCATCTTCCAGCATGAGATCCCCCATAATGTCCTCAGCTTCATCAATGACATAGGTGTTAAAGGCCCAAAAGACTGGAAAATTGTTAACAGCACACCTGCTAAGCATCCTAACAACCCTAACATTTGTTTAGCACTTTGTGAGTTCTTTGAGCTCCTATATTGTGTCCTCCAGTGGATGAAGTATTGTGCAATACCTTTTCTGGTCACAAACTAGTCCTCTACACACCCACCTTCAAGATCCTTGGCCATGTTTGCACTTCTAACAGTCATGTTTCCAACAAAAACTGTTTAGCATTATTGGAGCAATGGGGTCCTTGCCAGTTGTTATCCAAAGTCCATGCCTTCCTGAGCACAGTAGGTGTCCTCTGGATGTTTGTTAAGAACTTTGCTCATTGTGCTCACCACTTAACGAAGCTTGCCCACACTGGAGTACCATTTGAGTTTGGCTCTGATTAGATTAATGCCCAGAAAGACCTCATTAAAGCTCTACATAATGCTAAGCCCCTTGTCCCTATTAACTATGAATCTGACAATCCCATTATCCTAGCAGTTGACACCTCTTACATTGCTGTTGGTTTCTACTTCTGCCAGTGTACTAGCAACAACTGCAAGCAACATCACTATAACTGTTTTGGCTCCATCACCATTAACAACTGAGAAGCCCATTTCAGCCAGCCCAACTTGGAACTTTACAGTGTGTACAGAGCATTGCAGGCACTACACATGTACCTTCTAGATGTTAGGAATCTGATCATTGAAGTCAACATATGCTACATCAAAGGCATGCTGCAGAACCCCAACATCCAGTCCTTTGACCACCACTAGGTGGTCTCACCAGGGTTGTGATGAAGAACTCCTCTGGCATCACAGCTTCTGCCAGACCCATGTATGTGCATAATGTAGCATCCACTATTACTCCTCTTGGAGTACCTTCTCCTGGAGTGCTAAGCAGTGCTCCATGTGCCAAGCACCTGGCATCTTCTCCAGCCACTGCATCCTCCTTGGACATCTCCTGTCCTGGGTTGTTCTTTTTATAATGCTTTACAATAACATTATGATAGTATCAGCGATGCTGAGAATTTTTTTCAGCAAAAGTTCACTTGTTTGCCAAAGGCAGTAGTCAACACAAGTTGACTTGAAAAAATGTAATGTGTTGTGCACTACATAGCCTTACATGCACAAGCCATAAGTTAGAACCTGTCTATTGGGTCTGCCTACAAAGTAAAACTATTGAGGTTACATAATTGTAACCTTATATATATAACTATAAATATTAACTAATTGTATATTATAATATGAATAATGATTCAGTAATGAGTGGCCTCATTACACAGTCAATTGATGCAGTCTTCTTGACACAATATAACATGTAGGAATTTAAGTGGAGTCTGGTATGGGCATGGGAGGAAGAAAGCTGGCCAAGCATGGGTATATCCTAGCCATGCCACAATGGATAAGTGAAGGGAAAAAGCAGTGCAGAACTAAAGCAGGCATCAAATAGGGATGGCACATTAGTAGCAGATAGTTAGGGATTTAGAAGCTGTATAAACACCAAAGAGATCAAATTGTAGGAAGAGTGGCTATGAGGTGTAACTGGTACACTTGACAAGGTGTCTGACTAGAGTACCTACCCATTAGGAGTGTCTGTAACCTGTACTCTCAACATACTGTGGAAAGGACATACAATATCATCTCATATAAAAGTCACATCTTCAGCTAGAAAGAAGGATCATCATCATCAACAACAAGTAAACAGTTCATAGAATTCCCATGAGAGCATGTTGTAAGTTACCCAGAGATCTAGTGCTTGCATCAACTCATGTAATCATCTGATTCCTTTGACATATCCTTCTCTTGGTCTTCAAATGATGTTTTGGGCAACTATAATATCTATCATTCAGAAAAAGTTCAAATTTTAGTTGTAGAAGAAGTGCATATGTGATGTCTCTGCTCTAATACTGTTTTGGTGGCAAACAACCATACAGAATGTAAACTTGTCTTTTCCTACAGGGACACCAAAAATTTTTCTGAGAAAAAAGAAAAAGAAAATTATTTTCTTAAGATACATTCAAAAGAAATATAATCATAGTTTTGAATGAAACATGTAAAGATATATGAAATGTTTCTTCTTGAATTAAAGGTGAGAAACATGATTTGTATTTATAAAATGTTTTCTGAGAAAAGTTCAAATAAAAAATGTTTTATTTTCCCAAGATACATTATATAAAAACAAATCATTTCATTCAACCATTTCTTAATTTATTAAATAATTTATACTTGGGAAAAACATGTTAGCAATGATATAACATGTTTCTAACTGATGTTTCTCAAGAAACATACACAATTTTCTGAAGTGACTACAGTTAAGAAAGCAAAACAGACTTTCTAATAGCTCTGATGGATTATCTGTCAGATGAGTTTGAATTGATCAGCGGGTGCACCAGATGTAAAGGTGTACAGGGTGAAGCTACACAAATAGCAGAAAAGATTGCACAACCAAGGGTCAAGCATAAGGAAAATATTTACCTGGAAACATATGTAGATGTTATAAGCTATAAGGCCTGGATGCTGTGAAACTCTGGTATTACCACAACAGGTATTCTGTCATGTATATGACATATATGTACACCAGCTTTATGAATTCCTGATGCTTTCAATTGGGCACTGTCAGAAGCCAGACAACTGTGCAGTTCAGAACATATCTGGAGATAAATGTTTGCAGTGCAAGGAGTTGCAAATGACCAGTTATAATATGGTCATAGGGACTTCTTACATGTGTAGGAATAATGTTATTCTTGATTTGAGAATAACCAGGTGATTGTCAATGGTAAGGCAACTCCAGCAGAAAAGGTGATACAGATTGACAACTGCATTGACATAGAACAATGGAGAAGAAGAAGGCTGCTAAGAAGAAGTGACTCTCAGCACAGAAATAGAGGAGGAGCTGGAGCTGATTCAGACTCTGGCAAGCTTGCCAAATGATTACTCAGAGTACTAGTGCTTAAGAAAGAATATCAGGATACTCTAAAAGAAAGTATCTATGATGATAAAAAGCTGTAGAAAATATGGCTATCTAAGCAGAATGCTGCTCAGATTAATGTTAAGGAATAAAACATTGAGAGTTGCAAAGCATGTTGGCAAGAGTGAGTGCCAGCATTGTCCAAGGTCAAAGTGGAGGACTTGATCTGTAAAGAAGAAAACATGAACACATATCAAGAAAAAGTGAGATGTAAACTAGAGTATCTCAAGGGGGCTGTACATCAGTATGATTGAACCTCAGATTTAGTTGCTTGGGCTTCCCAGGGAGTAAAGTACTTAGGCTAAAGCAAGCACTGACACTTTAGCTCAGTGATTAGAGCATCATAAGGAGTGGATTACCAAGAGATTGTTGGTTCAATTCCAACAAATGCTGCTTACTTTTCCAGAACACTTTTTGGCAAGTCTATTACCCACTTGATTACAGTTTGATACCTCCTGTGTTTATACTACCCTCAGCTCCAAGCCCTAAATAGTAAGTCCTGACCTTCTTGCAGATACCAAGCCTCCCTATTCCTGGACCAAACTCCCTTCTGAGCTTCCAGCATGTGGACCAGGTAGAGTTTGCCTGTGCCAATCTGCCTTATCAGGCCAAGATCCTATGTTTGTCCCTGAATCTCTACAAGGTACTAGTGATCCAGCCCATCTGTACTTGTACTGATTTCAGAGATTTACAGTGTTCCTGTTCCCACCATTCATACTGAACCAGGTTGGTTCCCAGCTAGCCCTATCTTTGATCAACAAATTTCTACCTCTCTGTGACTTCATTAGGCAATCTCCCCATTTTATGGTTGACTAGAGCATGATGGTAACAATACTTCATTGATTCATGTGTTTTGGTGATCCTCCACTCCACAATCCTATAGGCAACTTGACCAACAAAGCCTTCTGATGTGTCACATGCAGATGATGGCCACTCAGTGGCATCAAATAAGCCACATGGTGTCTGGAGCAACCATCCAAACCCTACATCAATCTTGACACAGCAATGCAACTGCCCCAGTCTGAGGCTGAACTATCTTGTGAACAGAGGACATGCCCTCTATACAGGTCTTTGTTAAAGGTTGATCCCTAGAACACAAGTAAGTACAGTGATCCTCAGTTGTCATGTACTTGACTCATATTGAACCTAGAACACAAGCAAGTTCAGTGATCTAGGTAATGTTACTGGTAAGTATAGTGTCCATATCCTGTATGTATGTTCACTCACCCTCAGTTGTCATGTACTTGACTAAGGGCAGTGTACATCAACAGTAGGTATATATATCTTATTGTCTATATTAAGGGTGATGTCAAGTATTAATGAAGTTATATATTGGCCCTTTGCCTATCATCAAATTTGCAGCTGCTTATGGTGTATCTGCTGGCATCCAACAGTCTTCTATCCATGCTGCCTGCTGTATTGCTTGCCCTCACAATGCATTTTATTCCATTGGACCATACTATGGGGAGTGTAACACCAGCTGAGCGCTATGAGCTCTATATTATTACTATTATCTTGCTTACAAATTACATGATAATTATCACATTTATCATGATATTACTTTACATAAATATCTATACCTGTCTTTTACTTGTTCTTACACTATGCATAGTCAATCCAACGATTGGATTACTTCTATCTTGTGTGAACAGTAAGATAACATGAGTAACTCTACTACAGTAGATCACCTAATTAGGTAGCATATGGTCACAAGAGCAGAGAGTCTCACGACAGAACTAGCTACAGTCCTGTATATTGGGATGCGACTGGATAGGTATGGGTGAGGTATGAGTAAGTTTTCACTGAATAGAAGATATTAGTAGCAAGGAGTGACATCAGTCATGGATGCACTACAGGCAGATTTGAAGAGTTTGGTTGTGAAGAAATTGATTGACCTGCTTATATGTATTGAGTATTGATTTTTGAATACCTGTCAGAGTGTACAAAATGCCAATATTTGATGTTATAAAGTATAATGGGAGTGTTGTGCTTTAAATGACATGCAGGGAGACTATGGTCAAGGAACTAAATGATGTGGATGGATGCAAGTGGAAATTGCTATGATGTGGGGAAGAATGACAAAGGAATGAAGCTGTCCTTGAGCAAAAAGGTGGAGTGGATGGGAAGCATGAGTTGAAGTAGGGATATGCAAAGAATTTAGCTTAGCTATGGGTGAGATTGGTAAACGTATGGAAATATTAATGGTGCATAGTGGGTAGGCCTGTGAGGGCAATGAGAACGGAACCGGGGACAAGAAAGAAAAGACTCACTATCAGGAATGTTGAAGACCTTTGCTTCTTCCATTCTTGAGCACAGTATATAAGAGGTTGGTGACTTCCTGGATAGTTGGGCGTTTTTTAGGTGCTGCATTCCAGCAAGCTTCCATAAGAGACCATATTTCTTGACACAATCCCGAGACACTCCAAACAATATTGGATTTTCAAGGCTGTATGGGCCTCTCACCATTGGAGACCCGAAGCATGATAGCAAACTTTGTGAGGCGTAAGAAGGGTACTTGACCAGTAAAAATCTGGAAAATAGTGTGATTAAACTATTTCAAGATGCCATGGAAATTATATGCACCTCATAAGTCAGCATCGCTAATGCATATATGTCACTTGGCTTGCTATTGGGTATATTCTCTTCATGGTCACAGGCAAAAAGTTCAGGCGCTTGGTATCGAATGTTCCCCCCCCTTGATGCTGGCAGAGAGCACGATCCCCAGGCAAGAATTCCACTATCTGAAATGGAGGAGAGACCGAAGTCTGCAATGCGTGCTTTTCCCTCCTCGTCCACTAGAATATTTGTCTGATGTTATAAGGAAGCAATGTTTGCTATTCAAAACAGGCATCTTGAGGTCAGTAACATGAAACTCGCCTCGTTCAGATCACCATGTATGATTTCATTCTCATGCAGAAACCTTATCCCTTGCGCGATATCGTATACCTATGTACCAGGTTTCAGTGATTTTGTTTTGGCTTTCTAGTAGCAGAAATTCTCACCAGTGGGACACGACTCATGTTGCACTGTTTTAAGTGTTTGAGATGATCAGCAACAGTCTTCATCCATGGAGCAACGAAAGCAATTCTGCCATTGAACCTATAAATTCCAAGGAAGGGAAGTAGGTTAGGATGGCGCAGCTGATTCCAGAGAATTGCTTCGTTGAATATTTGCTGTAAACGGTCACTTGTCAGTCAAAAAAAAGGGGTCTCAGCACTAATCAGTTGTTCATGCCTTTTTTTGATGTGCCATTGTGGATTTATATGATCTAACAACCTTCAAACATACTGGACGACCACGGTAGCCACCTTTATAGATATCTGCAAAGCCTCCGAAGCACTCAGGATATTCAGGGACAGTTACATCAGACAATTCATAGGACTTTGGTAGTAGTTCCGCTGCCACCGCTAGTCTCTGTATTGCGACAACCAAGGTACGCCAAGTGTCTGGTGAGAGATTTCCTGCCATGTCTAAAACCTGTTGAATTCAGAGAATATGCAAATGGCCCATCAAAAATGGCAACGCAAAGTATGCAGGATGTGCGTACCCATTGGAATATTTCAAGGAGCCTTTCTGCATCGGAACATCTGTATGTTAGAAGCTTTCGGTATAGTTGTTCGTCCGACAATGTGTTGTATATCCTGTCAACCAAGGGCTTTATCTGCAAACAAATGGATCAACTTATCAACTTAATGGTCAAGTAACAACAAAACTTGTCATGGAACAGACCTCGATTAGTGCTGGAAACTCCCGAGAGTGATCTCGGATCAACTCAAAGATCTGGTTGTAGGAACGAAGGGACTTGATCTTTCCTGAAGTTCACTGGCATAAAAGAACAGACAAACCTTCACCAAGAAGAGAATGTCGGTCTTTGATAGGGAGAATTAAGAGCACTACATCCTGATCCATCCATAAAGCAAACAAACCTTCTCAGACTCCAATACACTGGACTCCAGTCTTTGAATTCGGATCTGGATTAACTCATATAGACGACGGGGTCTAAGCCGAGAGCTGTCATCGAATTCATCCGGAGGCTGAGATCCATTTGGATGTGATTGAATGGTTGTTGGCATGTTAAAATTATCACCCAGCAGATCAAAGAAAAAATACTACAATGTAAAGGGTGTGTTAGTACTAGAGCCATATACCATTGACAACGTTACGACGAAAGACCTTGACAAAAAAAACCAGCTCTATAGATGCAAAAATTACTTTAAGCCACCAGACAAGCTGTCAAACCAAGACTGTGGTTTGTAAACTTGGAAAAACTGGATAGAAAAACAAACTTTGCCATCAGAGTCAGTCTGGCGAAGGACTTCAGTCGGCCAGGTTCCGAAGTGAGTGTTTGATCTGGTGGAAGAGGCGCAAAGGGAATCGTCCTCAATACTCTGAAGGGACAACGCAACATTGATCAGTCCAGATCAGTTATGAATTGTTATGAAAGAACGAGCCTGAAAAAATGCCGGGGGCAAATTTTGGAGCTCAGAGACCTCTACGTTTGACATGTTCATTGTGGCGTGGTCCTTGCCACAGGGAGCGACACCACAAGGTAGCGCAGAGTCAGAAATGAAATCAAGAGTGCGCAGAGTCAGAAATGAAATCGAGAGCAGTGTAAAGAAATCCCTTTACATAAGAACTCATAGGGATGTGCAAGGCGGTGTAAGGCAGTGAGTGGGATTATGTAGGACGTACTTGCTGTGGTGTGAGAGTTTTATATGGCCTGGGCGCTTAGGCTTTCATATCACCTTTACCTTCCACCGGATTCCCATCTTTTCACGACCTCAACAGTAACTAGACCAAGTCTTAACTATGTCGATACAGGGTCCTGCTTCATTCAAGGGTCCAACAAAGGAAACATTGTGCAGTCCTCACAACAGTATTCCCGCCGTAAATTCTTTTTCGAAGTTACTTCATTCAGTATGCAAGGTTGGTAAAACTCTCATGAGGTTCATACAACTCAAATGCTTCCATAGGTAGCGTCAAAGGTAACTGTTCGGCAAATGTTGGCCAAGAGAGATTCAACTAAGCCTGATTCGTATCAGGCCTTCGAGTTAGCTTATGCGCAAATGTGGGGACAGAGGATAGATTCACAAGCATCCAAGGTATGTCTACTTAACTCTTTCTCGATGTTCAGCTCACATGGATCAACTTTACTCTTCCTGCAGTTACTCAATCTCCAACCACGGGGAGCGAGTCTGACAATCAAGGAAAAGAGGGGGTCCTACCTTTCCAACAAACGATTGAACCTGCTCTTTGCCGAGATGGCAGAGTGTTCTGGGGCTTCTACTGACGTTTACAAGTGCTCTTTTGGTAGTGGAATGGTCTGTGTCAAGATCATCAGAGCTTACAAAGATAGCCACATTGCTCACTTACTCAAGGTGCATTGCTTATTCTTGATTGACCATAAAATATAGCCCACTCTGACATAAATGTTGTCTTTTCTCAAAGGAAGCACTTCTCTGGAGTCAACTCAACCATCCTAACATTCTCCCTTTCTATGGAATTTTTTATTACAACGGACAGTTTTCGCTTGTTACGCCATGGATTGCGGATGGTAATATTTCTCAATACTTGAAGCAGCACATTAGCTCCAGCCGTGTCGTATTGGTAAGGATTTATTAGGCTTTCTGTTTCGAAATCGGTACTAGTCTTGTTGGTTAGGCAAAGGATGTAGGTCATGGACTTGAATACTTACATAGTCAAGGGATCATTCATGGAAATCTGAAGACAGTGAGAATCTCTCTCCAATTCTGCACAAAGTTGTTTTTTGATGAGCAATCCCGGGATGGTGACCGACAGTCAAATGTTCTGGTAGACAATTTTGCCAGAGTCTATCTTGCTGATTTTGTCCTCCCCTATGCCTGGTCGGAGGATTCCAGCGAGCGACCTTTGCCATTCATTGGAAATAGTAAAAGTGGCGCAGCAGTTAGGTATCAAGCCCCTGAACTTTTTGACTTCGAAGGCGACGACGAAATACTCCCCAGTAAGGCAAGCGACATCTATGCGTGGGGTTGTGTATGTTACGAGGTACGTTGATTCTATTCGTTACTACATTAGTACCAAACCAACAATGTCAAGATTTTCTCCAACAGAGTACCCTTTTGGCACCTCGAGCGGGATATTTACATCATCAAAGAGGTCCTTAAAGGCATCCGACCAGCTCGGCCTTCGAAGTCCAGTCCTAGCTGGAATGTGTGGGGACTGACTGAGGCAATCTGGACACTCATAGAGCATTGTTGGAGTGCTCGACCTGAAGAACGTCTGACGATTAATGAGATCATCAGCTGTTCAGCTATGGCTTCAACTTCCAATCTGCATATGGGCATAGTTGATAGCGTCCTATCGGCGGAAGCATTCAACCAGATCATCTGTCAGACCTTTGACGATGGTAGAATGGCAGATGGAGTATTGAAAAGCTTAGTAGCCGTGAATTTGGATCGTTTACGGTGGACTATATTCCCGAATTCCCATGTGAAGGCGAACGCTTTTCCCCTGATTCTGGGTCAATCATCGCTTACAGAAACAGATGGAAATGCTATCGTTGCCTCAATTGTTGTGTACAAGCGTCGAGGCTGGAACACCTATTCGGTCCGTTTTACTGTCATACATCTCGCGTCGTTATCCTAACTGAATGTACCGGCTTAGCTCAACGAGATCAAAAAGATCTTTGCCACCCAAGCTCCGCCATCATTTTATCAGCGCTTCGAGGTCTCCATGCGGTCATTCGTGAATGATTTGGGACTCTTGAAACCACAAATCGCGCGGGTTCTTTCTACATATGCTGACAAATCCTCTCGAAATACTTGGGACCGGCTAAGATCAACTGCTCGCAGCTCTGGAAACTCCCAAAGACCGTATTTTATGGATGAGGTATGGCAAAGATGGAAATTTTGCGCATCGGATGAAATTGATGTCGTCGTTCAAAAGCTTCATACTGTTTTGAATGATTTACAACAATTCAACAGCCTTATGAATTGCAGAGATAGGGATGCTCAGAACCTCCTGAATTTCTTTCAGCTGGTAGGTCTGTTTCGTATATCATATCCTAAGTCCGTTCCCATTCATGAACAATGTATCTCCTCTAGCTCCTGGATACTATGGATTTGATGATCTCAGAGCTTCATCCAAAACTAAGAATTACGATACGCAAGCTTGCCCTAGGATCAGGACTGTATCCAGAATCCTACTACCTTGGCAACGTGAGTGTTCCCGAAACCGTCGAATACTTTGGAGGTTGCGCCAATATTTACAAAGGCGATCACAATGGTCGCCTAGTATGTGCTAAGGTAAGTAAACGATACAAAAACACCAATACAGCCCGTTATTCTGAGGTATGTGGCATCAATTGGAGCGCGTTGTGGTCTCATGAATCATATTCGAAGTCCGTTATCAATGAAGTGATCCTTTGGCGGTATTTATGTCGCTCAAGTCACCCAAATATCCTCCTGTTCTACGGTACCCACCGAGCTGAAAAATTGACTTTCCTTATCGCCCCGTGGATGGAGAACGGAGATATTACTGGATACCTCAAACACAATCAGATCTCGAACCGTTTCCAATTCGTGAGTTTGAGCCGTCTCAGAGTTATAAAAACTGCATATCATCTTTACTTTCGCAGGTGATTGATGTGGCTCAGGGGCTGAACTATCTCCACGAAAACGGAATTGTCCATAGGGATTTAAAAGGAGTTAGTTACCTCTTTTCAACTGTCACTGATTTGAAATCACAAATACCAATGTTCCGATATCCACAGAAAAATATCCTTGTGGATGAAATGGAACATGCAGTCCTTGCAGACTTTGGGGCCTCTTTCGCCCTGAATGATGTTCCGTATCTACCATTAACACTATCATCACTACCTTGTGGGGGCACAACGAGGTGGACGGCTCCCGAACTTTTTGACTCTGAACGTAGTGAGGACTCTGAAGGTGTGTGTATAGAGCACGACTTCAAAGCCAGTGATGTATATGCATTCGGACTGGTTTGTTTCGAGGTTTGTCAATCCCTTCGTTATAGTATTTCTACGTGCCGTCTGATACTACTAGATTTACACCGGCCAGATTCCCTTTGCACGTTTCAAGAATGATTTGATTGTAAAGTGGCAGATTGTCGCAGGAAAGCGACCACAACGGCCCGTCGAAGTCAGTGACAGCTGGACAAAGTGGGGACTGACAAAAGATATATGGTCTCTTATGGAGGCTTGCTGGCACTATCAACCTGTAGAACGCCCAATGATCCAACAGATTATTGATCATGGAGAGGTTATCTATGTTTCAAAGGATTTTTGGCAAAGGTGTAGCGTCACTGAAGGCTAGGTAGCATATACGCGTACTTAGCCACACTTCAGAGAGTCACACAAACTAAGATCCAAATACCGAAATAGCGTAACGCATACTAGGATAACTAGGATAACAAGTGTGTAGGTAGGAAGCAAAGTGATATCATACCTCAGTTGCACTTCAAAGAGTAGGTGTGATCAAGTAAGAAAACATCAGTACCGGAGTACGGATGCAGGGGCAGCTGCGCAGCAGGGATGTTAGTGACAGGCAGAAAATATTCTGTGGCTTTCTCCTTGTCAGCAGGCTTAGCAATGGGAGGTGTGGTGCTGGGTCTAGGGACATTATTTGGAGGGGCAGAGTTGGTATGGGCTTAGCAACAATGGGTGTGACTGGACCTCTGGCATATTTTGGATACAGTAGTACAGCCACCTCTTTAAGCCTTACTGTCCTTAATATCATCTCTATGCTATGTATACACCTTTTCCACTATAGAATTGGGTTCATATGCCCTTGGACTGACAACTGAGGCTCATATCATGAGAGTGGGTCAGTAGTCAGCATGAGGAACTTACACACCATCAAAGACTTCTGAGCAATGAAGGGCAAAAGGTTTCCTCTCCAGCAACTCAAAAAATATGCTCCTTGTAAGGTAGCAACCTGCCACTAGCACTATCCATGAAGCACATGAAATTAATGGCTGCTAGAGGCTATACTGTACCTGTGGGGGATTTGACTGAATATATCAAATTGTATATTTGTATCTTTGATCGAAGGTGATGGCTGCAAGGGGTTCAGCAGTATCAACAGACACCCCAGCAGAGTCTGTGGATTACAACACCATTGTGCATCACTGAGCATCTGTCATTGCTAGTGCAATGGATATACTGAATGTGCCACAGCAAGCCAATGAGTCCCAACAGGACTTTGGCCATCATCGGAAGACTTCAAGTAGGTAGCATAACACTAGTGGTGTGCTGCAACAGGCATTATCCAAGGTGGAAACAGTGACAACAACACCAGTGGAATGGGAGGATGAGAATCCCTTGCTAGAAATGAAGACACTGCATAAGGGTGTTACAATCAAGGAAGAGATTGATAAACCTCAAATGCCTGAGAATGCAGCTATACCATGACAGGTGGCTAGGTGTGCCCATTTAGTAGACAATTGGAACACACATGTGAATTATCAGTGCATTTGTAACCAATACATATGGACTTGTGGAGAGTTGATAACCAAGGAGTGGCATTTGAAGGAGGCAACAGTGTCACTCCAGTGAATGACATGTGACAGGTGAGGCAAATGAGCCTTTTTATAATTCTGGAGTAGTTATCAATGAATCTCCAGTAAAAATTTGCAAACTCAAGGAAGGATTGAAGCTCCTTGATATTTTTTGGTCAGGGGCAGTTGGTGATGGCTTTGACCTTTCCAAGATCTATACAAACATCTCTGAAGGTTACAATCACCCCAAGGTATTCAACTTCTGTAGTATGGAAGGAGCATTTTTTGGTTTTGGAGTTAAACTGCCAGAGTTGTTCCAGGACATGCCAGACGTGTGCCTGGTGTTCCATGAAGGAGTTGGAGTAGATGAGGATGTCCAGGTATACAACCACAAAGACATTGTTCATGTCTTGGAAGATGTTGATCATGTTGTGGCAACAATCTCTGTTGTCCCTGTCATTATTACAATGTCCATTGCATCTATTTCAATGATCATCACTACCCTTATTCCAGGTCTTTGTCAAGTTCCCTCATGAACAATGTCTTTCACAACATGAACAACATCTTCCACAACATGAACAATGTCTTAGGAAATGATGGACCTCTTGGTGGTAGACTGGCTAACCAGGAGCAAAGGCAACCTATTGGTTGACATGATGAACATCAAGGAATGGAGCCACTTTATTGTCCTCCTCAGGCATTTTTGATGCCTGCACCACATGATTTGCATGCTATCACACTGGGAATGAACAAGGAAGTCAAGATCCACCCCATAAAGCAGATGGTGAGCACATAAAAGCATACTCTAGAGGGCATAAGTTCTCTCAATTGGAAGACTGGACCATGGACATATGTTATCACCTGGCAGCATGCTGCTATGGTGGAAACAACATGGACCAAGAAAATATATTTATGTTACACAAATATATAGATGGAGACACATGGCATTGGGTCTGCCATCATGTTCTACACAGCAACTAGGACAAGCAATATTGGACATTTAAGGAAGTCCTTATAGGACTAGGTAATAGATTTGTCTATGCAGCAACAATGCAGAAGGCTTGTAGAGCCTTTGGACTGGCAGTTTATGATGCTAAAACTGGCTCCCAGACCTTCTACAATGACCTGGTGGGTCACACTCAGAATATTGCCATTTAGTCAGACAAATAAACAATTAGAGAGACAGAAATGTGGTGTGCACTCATTTGCAACAATAATTTATTGCCAGAAGTCAACACAGTGACTGAGGTTTTGGCATATGCTATAAGGCATGAACAGTTAATCAAGACTGCAAACCAATATGATCAGTGCAGTAATGCACCTAAGACAAGCAGTCACTCCAACCAGTGAAGGTGGGAACCTTCCTAGCCAAATGGGCTGATATGGAGAAAAATTGCAATCCACAATTGCTGGTTTGAGAGAGCATCCCTGGAGGTCCACAACCTCACAAAGCTCAATGGTTATAAACCATTGAGAGAGACCTGTTATGGCTTGGGATAGAGCTGGGGTGTTCAGAAGGAGTTGCAGCATCCTGTGCAGGCCACAGATTTGTTAGACAAATAGTCGTTGTGGGAGCAACTCAAGAGAAACCCAGTGGTATGCTATCATAGTGGTTTATTTGAAGGGGTACAGGACATTTAGCTAAGGATTCTACTGCACTGCCAGAGGCACATATGAGAGCAGCACACACAGCTGTGGTGCAGAGTGATGTTGATAGTAATGTTGAGGACAAAGGGGATCTTGGGAATGGCATAGGTGAGCAGCCAGAGACTGTGTGTGAACCACTCCAAAGGGGATAACACTAAAATTGTTCATAGTAATGGTGATGAATATGCTGTGGTAGACATAAATGATAATGACTATTACACTTATAATGACAAGGATGAGCATATGTTTGCATTGACAGAATGTCAGGATGGTAAATGCAATGTGTGACACTGCAGAAGACATCAACTAAGCTGCAATGCCCACAGTATACTCTGGAGGAAAAAGAGTGCCTGATAATGTATGTTAATGTCAATGAACACCCAGCATGGATGTTGTGGGATTCAGGTAGTACTACAATGTGCATTACACCCCAGTTTGCACATGTAAACAATGTAAACACAATTTGTATGCATGAGTTGGAGGAACCTTTGATGCTCCAACTGGGAACTGTGGGAAGTTGTGCTATGGTACAATTTGGTGCACAAGTAGTGGTTAAGACATCAGGAACATCTACAAAAGAGAATGTAGATATAGCAAATTGTGATTGCTACAATATGATTATTGGTACACCATTCATGTGTAGAGATAAGGTGTTATTAAATTTTATCAGCAACATGGTCATTGTAAATTGGAAGCCTATGAAGGCTGAGAAAGTGATGATGCAAGATATTGATGGTCATCTACAAAGACACTATACTAGCATGCAAGTGCACTTCACCAGACTCCTTGGGATCTAATCAGAATATATGTGATAGACTAATTGACATTGTCAGCAACCATACACTCTTTGTTTGGAGCAACAGGCCATTGATATATATTTCTGATGGCTCAGAAATTTTATCATCCTGTGTGTGATGGTATATTTCTCCTAGAGAAGTTTGTAGTACTCCTACATGCCTGTATGTGACCATGAAGGCCACTAGTTTGTTCCACTCTGGTGGCATTCATGGGTTGTAGGCTCACTGAACATCTGGATAAGTCCAGACAAAATCTTCCACTTCTATCCATTCCCTGGACACTATTAGTTTGGTTGCCAATGTACCCTATTTTCTTCCTTGTCCATAATGAGGTCCTCCACCTTTACTCTGGAACTTGTCAGCTGACACTGCAAGGACTCCTGTCTCATGTGTTTATTACAAACCTTTTGCTCCTGGACTGGCTTCCTATGGCTGCTTTTGCCAGCCTTGTTTAGCTGTTCTCCCATACCAGAGCTCTTTGGAACTCTTCCTACATCATAAGCAATGCTGGGAAATCTGCCAGTAAGCTGGCCCTTGAAGCCAACTCCTCCTCCACATCCTCCACCTTTACTCTGTTGCAACCATCCAGTTAGTTGTGTCCTTTGCAACCACTGCAGGAATTGGGAGATTTTTCAGGAAGAAAAACCCATTAGAAAGATGTCAAATAATTTCTAATTAGTTTTTCTCATGTATTACATCAAATTTATTTTGGAAAACAAAAAAGAAAAAGTTAAACAATTTCAATGCTTTTTCTTGAGGAAAACATTTTCTTTTTCTTTTGATAGACATTAAATTTTTCTGATAAAACAAAGGATTTTACCTGAGAACTACTTGAAAGAAATATGACAAGTG
>QGOB01000077.1:0-150684 GCA_003313055.1 Termitomyces sp. MG145
ATGCTCTATACCGTATAACAAAGTCGCTGGATACGCTGGAAAAGAAAAACCATATGCAGACTAGAGACCGCATTGCTATTAAGAACCGTTTAGAAGGAGAGACCATGTGCAAGTTCTGGACAAGATCAAACAAGTCAGCCAAACCAAGAGATACCATCTTTGCCTTTAAAAAATCTAACCCTCACCCAACCGAACCGGCATATGAGACAAACTCTGCCAGAATGGCAGACCTTGCAAAGGATTACCATAATAAACTCCAGTTCCAGTATCGTGATGTACCAGATGCTGAAAGAGAGGAAAAGGTAACAAAAGTCCTGAATAATGTAAAGACGTGTGCCACTGCTTCCCAGAAAGCTGCCTTGGACAATATCATACAGACAAAAGAGCTGCTTAATGCTCTGAAGGACTCAAACAACAGCTCTGCACCGGGGTTAGATGGATTACCCTATGACTTCTGGAAATCCTTCAATGGACAATACATCAATGACTCTAATCGAAACAAAAATGGTGGAGCTCCAAGGACAACCTGCAACATAATGGAGCTTCTGAAAGCGAACTGTGAGGACATCCAGCTTAACGGCATAACTGACACATCCTCCTTTGCAGATGGGTGGATGTGTCCTTTGTACAAGAAAAATGAACGGACTGATATAGCAAACTATAGACCCATAACTTGCCTTAATACGGACTACAAGATTTTCACAAAAGCACTGTCCACACGTTTGGCACTAGTAATAAGTGATCTAGTACACCCCAGCCAAGCTGGCTTCATTCCTGGCCGCAGCATTACTGAACAAACAAAATTGATCCGCATGATGATCCACTATGCAGAAGCAAAAGAACAAAATGGATTAATTGTTGCGCTAGACCAAGAGAAGGCATACGATAAAATAGACCATGATTACTTGTGGCGTACACTAAGAACATTTGGTATCCCTGAGACCTTTATCAATACAATCAAGGCCCTATATAGGAGAGCGGAAACCCACATAATGATTAATGGAGTACTGAGCTCACCCTGGTTAATCATTAGAGGGGTAAGGCAAGGGGACCCACTGTCTTGTCTACTCTTTGACCTTGCAATTGAACCTCTGGCGGCATCTCTAAGGGAATCAAACCTAAAAGGGTACTCAATCCCGGGACAAGATGAAAAACTTATTGCTAACCTTTTTGCTGATGATACTACAACTTTCCTATCCCAAGATGATGATCTCAATGACCTAAACCCCATCCTAGATGACTGGTGCATTGCTGTGGGAGCCAACTTCAATTCAACCAAGACCGAAATCATCCCCATTGGCACTCAGGATTTCCGTCTGGGAGTGATAAGAGATAGAAGAACGAGGCCAGGGGGCACACTAATCCCAGAAAGCATTCATATTGTTGAAGAGGGATCCGCTATATGCATCTTAGGTGCCTGGTTTGGGAATAGAGCGGACCAGAGCGCACCTTGGGCAAATATCCTTGAAAAGATTGACAAGAGCCTAGCTACTTGGGAAATGAGCCACCCAACAATGGAAGGTAGATGCTTAATAGCTCAAATGGTCATTGCTGGAATGTCACAATACCTTGCTCAAGTCCAGGGCATCCCCACCCACATCGAGAAAGCACTGTCAAGGAGGGCAATCAAATTTATGTGGGCAGGTGGGAGCTCGCTGATAAATGAGCCTAACATGTTCAAACCCCTAGAGAGTGGTGGTAGAGCACTGGTAGATATTGAGTCCAGAAATAAAGCAATTGATGTGATGTGGCTAAAGTCTTACCTTAATTTTGGCCCAAACCGCCCGGCATGGGCATACATCGCAGATGAACTAATTGCCCTCAACACACCTAAAACTAACTCGAATGTTGATGATAGAGTAAAAATTAATCCGTTTCTACAGTCCTGGAAAACAAAAACAGCCTCTCGTAGTGAAATATGCCAGGACATTACAAAGCTTTTCAAGACAGCAAAGGAGTTCAATGTGCATCCAGAAGGCCTAGCCTTTGACAGATCTATATTAAGAAACATTCCGATATGGTACCATTTTGCCGCATCCTCACGTATTAGAAGAATGAACTGCGGCAGGATAGCAGAATGCCTGAGGTCTAATCACAGGGTACTCAGTGTGGGGGATGCAGAGGACTTGGCCAAAAAGCTGCAATCTAATGAACATATAAAATCAGACGAATGTGAATGTCAGGAGTGTATGCAATTGGAGGACACAAAAGGGTGTATGCACCCACACTCATGCGTAGCTAGAGCTGCAAATATGCTGAACACTCTCCCGAATAAATGGGATCCAAGATCCACCCAGCCTGACGATTGGATAGTACCAACAAACCCCGACCCACTAGCAGGAGAAGGTAACCCAAGAACCTGTTTTGACGCTCGGCTTACAACTAAGGGGACGATGGCCAACATTTTCCGAATCTTCACAGCTGGCCAAGTGTGCAATCACTTACACTTACCAGACCATGCCAACAATAAGTCTGACGTGCTGGATGCTTTCATTGGAGGGGCCAGAAAACCTCAGCCAGGGTACCAGGTTAACAGTATCATTAGTGCTGGTGTCGCTTTCAACAATAGAAGAGATATGGATACTGGTGAATATTGGCTGAGTTTAGAATGTGACCCAGGAGGAGACGAGCATCTCCTGGCAATACTAATCACATCCATGAGAATCGGACTAAAAACCCCGCTTACAATCAATACTAGATCCAAAGAAGTGCTGGATGCGTTAACCACCAACTTACGCAAAAGCGAAGACAAAGGTTTCCTAGGCTCCCAAAATGTAGGCTTGCTCAGAACAGTGGTAGGGAGACTCAGGATGCACACGGCACCAGTCTCCTTCAATGACCTCAAGGACACCGCCTTTATGGAAATAGAGATTAGACCAATTATGTTGGCGGAAAAGGCTCTGGAAAAACCAAGGCCATTTGTCCTGCCACCAGTTCCCCCTCAGCTGCACCTCACTGGTGCAAAACTCACTACAATGACGCAAGCAATAGCATATAAGCACATAAGGAATATGGTCAGTGCACCTACTCGACCACGCACTGCCATCATGACAAATAGCATCCTGGAATATATTAAACAGATGAATGGAAGTAAGCCGAAAGTGAGCAAACTTTGGGCTGGCCTAAGAAATAAGGATTTCTCAAAACCTATGAGAATTTTCCTATGGAAATGCACCCACGACGCCTATAAAGTTGGGTCATACTGGAATAGACCTTCAATGAAGCCAGAATTGAGGTCTCGAGCAAGCTGCTTTCATGACGGGCAAGAAGAATCCCTAGGCCATATTCTGACTGAGTGCGAGTGCCCAGGTCAGGAGATAGTATGGGGTCTGGCATGTGCCCTGTGGAAAAGGAAGACGGGCGATGAACTACCAAAACAGAATATTAGCTCTATTCTAGGTAGTATAATAGTAATCATGTACGACGAATCAGGTCACCCCTCTCAGGGCCTCTCCCGTCTCTGTAAAATACTCTTATCCGAGGCTGCGCACCTGATCTGGTCTATCAGGTGCGAGAGGGTAATCCAGAACAATAATGAACCTCACACTGAGGTAGAGATTGTAAACAGATGGAATAAGTCGATATCTAGGAGGGCCGAACTGGATCTCAAAATGACCGACAAGAAACTAGGCAAGAAAGCCCTCCAAGTCTCCCTAGTCATGAACACATGGGTAGATACGGGTATCATAGACTTTTCGAAGATTATCAATCCACAGGCTAGGAATAATAGCGGGGTTTTAGTGGGTAGTGGGCCCGAAAACAGAGCCGGAGTAGGCTAAAATAAGGGGAGGGCCTGTAGCCCCACACTCGTGCGTAAATGCATTTCCTCGCGGAGACGACTTCTGCTGCCTCGGTAACGTGAACCTGGTTTAAATTCCTGGTATGCAGCCATGCGGGCGGAGGGGCAACGCCCAGGGCGTCTGCCTCTCGCGCTGAAAACGCTACTCCAAAAAAAAAAAAAAAAAAAAAAAAAAAAAAAAAAAAAAAAAAAAAAAAAAAAAAAAAAAGAGAGAGACCATGCCATGTTGTAAATCTGATATTTGCGACACCAATCGCGCCGTAAAAATTTGTACGACATGTCTATATATTTGCCCTAATTCGCGTTGGCCGTCATAGACTCTAGGTGCAATGTTGAACTGCCATGATACTGCGAAATAACAACTCGAAAACACAGGAAGTACAAGAGTTATTGATTTGAGTGGTCGGCACCAAACGAACTCAGCACACTCTGTAATTTAAGAGTCATCTCATCCCACTCAGCATCCGGATCAGACAGAGCAGTGATAGCACCACCCGCGCCGATTGTCCACTCCTCCGTCCAAGACGAGGATATACTTGCGGAAGGGGGAGAAGGGCCATACTTGGAGCAACTGCGTATTGCGACGGACCAATCACCTCCTCCACCAACGCACCAGTATCCGAGGACACCCGAGTACAAATTTCGTTCCTCGTCTTCCAGAGTTTGAAGAATCTCAACGCTACGCTTCTTTGGTGCACCCGTCATGCTTCCTTGAAGTTTGAGCAGGTTAATTGATCAAGTAAAAAGTGATGAAGGGCACGAATACCTGGAGGAAGACATTGACGCAAAACTTCCCAGCCAACATGACTACCCACATCGCAGGCTGCCTTCGAGATTTGCTTTCCTTCTATGACACTCACCAGTTGCCATACAGTTTCATATTCCTCGACACCACAGAACTGCTTGACCTCGACATCGTCTCCAATGACGCCATGGAGATCATGACGGATAAGATCGACTATCATCAGGTTTTCTGCAACCTCTTTTCTAGAATTAACTAGTAGTTCTTCAGCTACAGCACGAGTTATTCCAGGCGCTTTGCGTACAGTGCCTTTGATGGGTCTCAACTGGCACACTGAATGCGGAGGCCGTGAATAAGAGAGAAACCGCTCGGGTGAGGAAGATAAAAACGTAGAGGGATGTAGACGAAGGAAGGCTGAATAAGGCGCTGGATTCATTCGCCGAAGCATCTTATAGCGCTCCCAGGATGATGGGGTTGAGGAAGAACAACCAGGAATGAAGACACGAGTGTTAGCAGTTACGCAAAGCTCGTACGAGTCACCCGCAAAGAGTCTGTCTTTGGCCTGGTTGATGCGAGCAATATATCGAGCTCGATCTGGCAGCATGACAACAGGTGGAGGCGTGATTTTGGATGAGATCGAGGTGGAAGAATCGACATTTATCGCAGATTTGAGCAATCGAGTAGTAGTTTCCGAGATCCATGCATCGTCCGCGGGTAAAAGAGACTGAATGTAGACCTTATCAGAGATAGAGTCTAGGACAACGCTTCGTTCTACGAAGATGAGATTAACATCTGGGTGACGATTGGCTGGGCTGAATTGGGATTTTATGGGGATGTGTAATCTTTGAACACCAAGTTCATAGCTCAATTGACCGACAAGGCCACCCCAAAAAGGTATTTCGGGACATCCCTCGGCCTGTTGTGCTCGCATGAAGGTCGTAAGCCATGACCATACATCATGCCCTCCTAACTTCTCACGGACCGATACTTTCCCTTGCTTCAGAGTTATAAAATTATCCTGAATGTTGTAGGTTATCTGCAGTGAAGTTGGCCGTAGAGCGGCAATAATAGAGAAACGGCCTGGTTTGGCTGCGGAGTCTAGCATTGCGAAAGGTAGGTCATCGTCCTTCGCCCCAAAAATTTCTGCGACAGCGGTTACAGTGACACCGGGTAAATCGAGGACAGTTGTGTGAACAATCCGAACAGAGGATGAAAGGAGAGGTAAGGGAGATGGAATAGGTGGCCAAGGGCTGCTGAACTTGTGTTTGCTGGAAGCATCCCATGGACGAATATTCCTTCCATTTATCCTGGTCCACTCCTGTGCAAGATACCAAAAGTTTTTGAGAGCCTCCGCACCCCCTTGCTGAGTGCAGAATGACTCCGGATGATATTGAACTGCCCAGAAAGGACGTGTCCTGTGACGGGCAGCCATGACAATATGCCCATTGTCATTCTCGTCATCTGTCCAGGCGAGTTCATCCAGTTCCCCGTCCTCGGATAGTACGATATGAAGTGAATGGTATCTGACTGCGTCAAAAGATCCGCTCCCCTTGAAAAGGTTTGTCCCTGAGTGGTGAATCGTTGATATTTGACCATGCTTCACAACGCGCAATCTCTGAAGACGTGCCCCAAACTCGACGCCAAGACTCTGGAGTCCCAGACAGACCCCAAAGATTGGAAGTAGATGTGCATTTTCGACCTTCCAAATGTCTCCGACAATCCCAACATCACAAGGATTGTCAGGAGAACCCGGCCCTGGACCAACAATGATGGCAGAGAAATATGGGAGATAGGGCAGGAGTTCTTGAATTGTCATATCGTCGTTTTTGATGATAAAGATAATACAGCTGGGGATCAACCGTCGACATGCGGAAGCAAGACTAACTTGGTTGAATATTTTGTAGGTGGGAGGTATTAGTTGAGAACGTACTTGTATGTAAATGAGTCGTAAGAGTCTATGAAAAGCAATCTTGGTTGCTGGACTGTCATTCTAGATGGGATGATTATGTGTTGATAAAATGAGTGTCCGGGATATCCGACTATACTGGTAGGTCGAGGCGCGTGAATTAGTAGTGCACAGAGAAAAAAAAGCTCTCGTCAGTAGAAAAGATTTTGTAGCTCGCCGTAATCCAGACGGACAAGAAAGACCCCCGAATGGTTTTGAAATTGAAACAAATTTGCAAGCTCTCCGACGAATCGGCACGGAACTTGTCTCAAGATCATGTAAAGATTTTTTATCACCAAAGTAAAACAGATGATTTTTGAGAACGGAGGTAGAAGGCGCTAACGGGCAAAATCGTGAACGGGACGTAGCATAATATTCTGACGAAGGGAAACCCTTGTCGGAAGAAGAGCTACTTTTTGAGGGAGATTTATGTGGCTTTCCACGTGATTGGACGAACAAGATTCAATATTCACCTTCAAAGTGTTGAAAACCTTAATGACTAGCCAGGACTTCAACCAGGATGTATTCAGGCGGGTACGTAGTGACAACTCGCAAGGTGTTTTTCTCCTGATCGCTGCTGCAGTTGAAGCTAGTTTGCGTGCCTCTATTGGGCGCTTCCCTCCTTACGCCCAATTCATTTCCTGATGTTTTCAGACATCTGGACGAATTGAACTCGATTCTGCTCGACGTCAGGGCTTCAAGAACTTTGCTAACTCCAAATCTCATATCTTACACTTTCTTCCCAATTTCGACGTTACTTCGCCGCAACACTTTGTCTGACATCCCTGATCATGTATTGGAGAAGGTCTTCATTGTACTAGCTATTCTTTGTGAGGACTGGTGGTGGGACTGCGATATAGCCATCTGGGAGCAAATATTCATACTCTGTGGAGCTGTAATATCTGGGATAGACGGGAAGGGAAAAGAGAAGACACACGATGACGAAACTAAAGAAGCGGCCGGAAGGTGCCTAGTTGCACTTTTGCGCGTTCAGACGCATCAAACTACTTTAGACGCCACAAGTCTCTCTGATCGTACACAAGGGCGTTTGAAGATGTTAAAAACGGTGACTACGTCTGACAAATTTCTTCCTATCCTTGGACAGATTCTTGATTCGCTTCTCGTTGTTGTGGATACGACACATCTTCCTTTGCAACACGTTTCCCTCTCCGTACTATCTTTAATTATCGGATCTTATGCTTCAGACGGTCTTATTCCCTCCATCCTTCCGGGCGTTGTAAGCAGGGTGATTAGAATTGCTCTCGGTACTTCCACCAAGAGAGGATGGGCTAATGGTGAAATAGTTTCCGATTCACTGGAAGTTATGCAACTTGTCATCGTTCGGGCACTAGGTAATGAAATATGCGCAAAGGAAGGTGCTATCAGCCCTGTCGAAAACCTCGAAGATCTTGCACGCGTAACGACGGGTCGACCAGACCTGTCTCGTTCCGAATCACGACCGTTTGCCACTTTGCGGACACCATCTTGGCTTCGAGGAACATCCTCTCAACTCCTGATCGCACTCAATACCCTCACACCTCTTGTTGCCCACTCAACACCATCGGCCCTTGTCGCTGTCTCGAAGCTATCGACCACCCTTTTGAGGGAGACTTCCATGACTTTTCTAGAGGCACAGCCCTTGCTCCTCCATTGGTTACTTTCGTTAACCAATTCCAAATTCCCGTCTGTTTCCACCGAGTCTCGCGAATCATTGACGTTGCTTCTCATGACCCCATCGGAAGCACAGCTTCCTTTACAGCACAGATTACTACACATTACCAATGACAGTCTCCTGTCTTTACCGCGATTACTTCCTACTCATGCTGATGCGAAAGTTGAACATGTCGCGGGTATAATCGAGGCGGTCTGCCGCCTTTTGTCGTCTGCAGAACCGAAGAAGGGAGCTTCGTTCATCTCGAATGGGATGGGGAGACTTCTCGGACCCTCGGGAGGGATTGAAAAATGGGGTTGGGGTCTATTATCCGTTCTAGAACTCCGCAAGCCTCCAATCACATTCACTACGACCTTTTCTGCACAGTTGATGCTAGAAAGCGACATAACTCAATGGGAGGACTTTCCTGACATCGACTTCAAGAATGTTTTCTCCACCACCACCAAGCAGGCCTTGGAAAGGATGTTCCGTGCATTGGGTCACGCAAGCGGAGATCAATGCTTATTCTCTATAGAATGGTTTGCGAATATCGGTCGGAGTGGAACAGGCAGTAAGTCGGTCACAGCGATGTGGTGTGCTTGTCGTCTCCTTGAAGGAGTTTCAGGAGTATCTTTGAGTCGGGGAAGTAGAACTCATGGGATTTTTGGGCGCAGAAGTAAACGACTTACAAAACTAGTCCGTTCGTTGGTGAGGAATGTTGCAGAGCTCTGGGATGGATCCGATGAAACCGAAGCAATCGAATCAATACTCAAGGAGGAGGAAGAGGATTCGACTACACAGACACTGGTCCAGCATGCGAAGGGATTAGATACCGTTCACGAAAATTTGCGAATAACACTCCGAACCCCAGCGAAGCAAAATATATCGACAAAACAATCAGGACTTCACGAATCCTTGTCACTTCAATTCCTCGCCGTGTCGGCAGGGATTTTACATGCCCAATTTACGCCATTGTTGCTGTACACGTTATATCCAATCTTACGATCTCTTGTCTCCCCTGATGTATGCCTCTCTTCTACGGCACTTGCAACATTGAACTATGCTGCCACTATGACTTCTTATGCATCCTCAGCCAACCTTCTCCTCTCCAATTTTGATTACGCCCTTGACTCTATATCTCGCAGGCTCAGTCGGAGGTGGCTCGACATCGAGGCCACGAAGGTATTATCGCTAATGGTTCGCCTTGTGGGTAGTGACATTGTAGAACACGCTGGAGACGTTGTGGAGGAGTGTTTTGATCGACTGGACGAGTTTCATGGATACAGCATCGTCGTGGAAGGGCTTGTCGAGGTCTTAGGTGATGTGGTTAATGTCGTCAAACAAGATAAGAGACACGATCCGCTAGTTTCAACTGACCAGCCTGATGAGACCAAGGAGGTGCGCATCACTTCATTGGACGTCTTTTCCGACTGGCTACTGCGTAGACAACAGCTATCTATCGATGAAGTTGATACGGCTGATTACGGTCCTGCTCCCAGGGAAGCGTGGGGGGGCAACGGGTTGTCAGAGCCTGATCCTGCAAACGACACTGCTGCACAAGAGCCTGATCCGAATGCAGACTTGCCTCTTACTCCGATTCAGGCGCTCACAAAGCAGATCGTGTCGCGTTCATCGTACTTTCTCACGCACAGCTCTCCTGTTATTCGGGCTAGAATCCTTTCATTGCTGGCCTCGTCTGTTTCGGTGCTCCCCGATTCTTCTCTATTACCTTCTATCCACTACGCATGGCCTTTCATTCTGAACAGGCTAAGCGACCCAGAAGCATTTGTCGTTAGTGCTGCCGCCTCCTTGGTGGAATCTCTTGCAACTCAGTTCGGGAGTTTCATGTTTCGCAAAATTTGGGACGATGTTTGGCCTAGATTTCGTGTACTTCTGAGCCATTTGGATACTGCTGATGCAACAAATGCTCTCTCAAGACGAGGAGTCTGTGTTGTTGGAACTGAATCAGCCTATACACATTCTCATCGTACTTACCGGTCGGTGATCAAGACTATGGCTGCAGCTGTGACAGCAGTACATCTCCAAGAGACCTCTGTCTGGCAGCTTTTACTGATTTTTCGACGGTTTTTACATGAAAAAGCTCACGAAGAGCTTCAGCAGTGCGCTCGAGATCTGTATTTGACCGTAGCCAAGAAGGAGGCAGATACAGTTTGGCTTGTGCTTTCTTCAACTATGGATAACACACACATTGGTATGAGTTTCCTAGCAATGCCACGGTGGGATATCAGGTCCAATACAGATATCATATTCCAAAATTTGTAGAATTCTTGTGAAATACAGGCTGGGCTTTCTACTCACACGTCTTACTTCAACTCCTTTGGCGTATTGTAACGACGGAGCTCCACACCAGCCTCTTGAAAGAGCGAAGCTGACATCTCGTCCCTGTTCTTCATAAGACAACAACCAAAGGGTAACAAAGACGAGACATACACTTTGTATGTCAAATTGTAGACGACTACCCTGACACCAGTCTGTATGATTTTGATTGTGCACCTAAGGCACGGGCAGCTGAAAAGTGTTCGATAAGTGGGAAAAATGTGCTTGTAGAAGAAAGTTGCGAACGTATTGCAGTACAGGACAGCATTCGTACCGATCCGCTCCCTACCAGCTTCCAACAGAGCGTTTTCTTCTGCATGTAAGCACACGCATTCAACCGGCACATCTGAAATAAGCGTTGTCCCATTGCATGTCGCACAACCGCCTTCGTTACAGTTAAGCAATCCACGAGGTGTCCCATTGTACCTGTGTAGACCTAGGCTGTTCACAACGCGTCACACGTGGAAAGACCAGGCTCATTTTACCCAGTGGATACCACGCGATTTTCGCGGACAAGAACTGCACCGACGCGACGTTTCATACAGTTCGATCTCTGAGATGCAAGAGAGGCTAGAGTCTTGACGCAGAGTTGTCAGGTCCAAAAGAATCAATTATTCGAAGATAGTCCACACCATGAAATAAGTGTCCCATCCAGGCCGTAGTCGTTCAGAATCAAGGACATTCAACTCCTCAAGATGCTTGTGAAGGCTGGATATAGTCTTGAATGAATTGAAAACATGGACATTCACAAGATCTCGCAAGCTCAACAAAGAGGACGATTCGGCAGAATCCGTCTCTCCCGAATCAGAAACGCCGATACCAAAGCTGACACGATCGTTTTCTTGAATGAACTTTTCAAGAGATTTCCTGACCGTGAAGTGGTTTAGGGCCTATTCGCAAAAGAGTTGTCAAACTTACTCTCCTGATCGCAAGAATCGAAGAGTCAGTGGTCCATCTACACTAAGGAGCACAAAAAATGGACGCCTGACGAACAATTTGATCAGCCCCTGAGTGCGTAAATCGATGGTGATAAAATTAAGCTGCCAGTTCTTTGTAACATATTGTAAGAGATCTGTTGCTGAAGAGAACACCAAAGTGTTATTATTCAAGATTGTTCTTGAATGTGACGTTGGGGGCATCGTATGGACCTGAGGAGGGAGGGCGTTGACACCATGCGGCGACAGACCCTCAACAAATCCAGATGAGCCCGTCGAGTCCGTCAATGGTAACTGAGAGATCTTGAAATTAGAGAGGTCGAATCTGCAAGGAGAATGACAAATTTACATTTGGCACAGACGGAGATAAGACATTTCGCTCGATTCGAACACAGAAGAAACCATGAACGGAGACGTAGTAGTCTCTGACTTGTGATTTTCCCGAGTGACGAGTACCGATAACAGCAAGAAGCATTGTTAAGCAAATGAGAGAGCAAGCTAACGAACGCGGTTAACGCTTGACACGAAGTAGGCAACTGGCCAGATCGGGGAAATCTGAGATGTGACAAATGTGATTCTAAACGAGGGAGACAAGTCGGGGAGCTGAAAACCTCTGAAAACTTGAGAGCCTCATGCCACAATCTCGTCTCTGAGTCTTCGGGATTTTTCCGTTCATTCTCCATGAACGTGGCGAACGCAGTGCATTATCTTGGTGTACTTGGAGTGACGCTTCACTAAGTAAAAAGGATTGAAGTAATCTCAAACCTGCACGAGCCTGGAACAGCTTCATTTACCCTATCAAACTAATAGCCCTTTGGACATTCACCATGGCAGTGGCCGAAAAATGCCACAGGTACCCATTGGTTATTTGTGACACCAATAGTCGGGTGGGTGGATCAAATGCATGAGGTTTCAAGTCCGGCCTCTACTCTTGCTTTGTCTGGCGGGACGAGATCCTCAAGCAACGACGACAATGGAATGGAATTTGCGGAACTCCCCGTGAACTTATGTCGCTGGAAAAGAGAAGGTGCCCTTACTTGAACTGCTATGGAACGTGGCACAGTGACCAGCCTATCTTGGCCTCAGTTTCCACCCTTCGGACAGACCTGCAATTGTTCAGAAGCCAAAAGGGCTCATAATTCTCGATTTATTCAAATATCATCTGCTCATCCTGTTTTTCTGACCGTAAATTCATCTCCCACCTGGTTTTGGCTTTATACATCTAAGGAACCAATTCCTTTGGGCCATTTACCTTCCGTGATCAATTGCAGGACGATTTGCGGAGATTGCTACAGCGGTAGTAAGCTTCCATTCCCTATGTGCGCATGTCGACGACTGAGTATGAGAGACCGTTGTAGGTGCTTCTTTGGCCGTGTGGGCGCCAACATCTATTTATGTAAACAAGCCGCTTTGGCTTCGAAATACCCATGTATGATTTCTCGCTCCTCTCTTGTATTTTGTCTGTCTTGACGACCAGCCCAATCACAAAATAGCTCGTCTCTGATTTTTCCCGGTTTCCGCAGACACTTAAGGCTCGTTTCTGTCCGCTATCAAATATGGCAAGCCTTTCTATACATTCCGACATCACCCAGGTATGGTTCCCTAGCTGCATCGTGGCAATGAATTAACCTATATGTATAAGGGACAGTCGAGCGCTCGATCGGTTACTCCTTCTGTACAGCGACCTGCGCAACTAACGCGCCGTCAATTCATGGCTCAATATATCCGACACATACATTCCGTTGCGATGGGAGACCACATTCCACGCGTTCCCTCCCCTGAGGAGGTTATAGCTATACGTCAGGAAACTGAGAGTCACATCAAGAATATCAAAAGGCTGGAAGATATGAAGGAACTTGGTGGAGTCCGATCCGATATGTTGAGTATCGAGGATGCGATTATCCTGGCTCGTGCCCACTACTCTACATACTTTCCCCGGATTTTTCGCATCAATGACTTGCCCCCCGAGATCGTCACCAATATATTCCGACTGATCGTGTGGCCCGTTCCTAATCCGGCTACTGGTATACTTTGGCGCCTCTGGCTCACATGGACATGTAGACGTTGGAGGCAAATTGCCCTCGGTGATTGTACCCTCTGGAACGCAATTTGGTTTCGTGACAAACCTCCTTTCAAGCGCTCTTGGGCTTTTCTTGACAGAGCTGGGACATCCACTTTGGATTTACGAATCAGTAGCGAAGACACGACGCCAATTTCTGTGGCAGAAATGGACCGCCTGTTGAACAGGCTACTCACTTCCCTTTCACGAATTCGTATCCTTATCTACATCGGTTCAAGTTGGGAACACATTGCACTTCTGCTTGACAAGCTTCAAATCGCCGACGCTCCGTTAGCTATCGAACGCCTGGAAATACATCGATTGGGTCGCATTGATTATGGAACCCATGGCTATATCCAACCCACAACATTATTCAGCGGGAAAGGGACACCAAGACTCTATTATCTCTCCCTTTCCGGTGTTCATATTAATTGGAACACCACCATATTACAAAATCTCTCGACTATCGATATCAGAAAGCTTCCTCTGGAACTCTCTCCAACAATCACTCGTTTCAGAGAGATTCTAATCAACTGCCCTGCGCTTCGGAAGCTCTGCCTAGACGGAGCAGGCCCCCAAATTGATCTCTACGACCCGCCACCTTTCCAGATCGTCATGACGAAGCTGAAGATTCTCTGTATTTCCGATTTTAGTGCTCACTATGCTCGCCATGTCTTTTCACACTTTACTGCTCCCAATTTGGTTGATTTGACGTTCATCAACATGGCAGGGGAGGACTATTCCCCTTTATACGAGATCCTCATCAATCGTTTCCCCGAAATCAGGCTATTGACGATGTACGCAGTCGATCTACCGGTCAGGAGCAAAGCCATGGTGCAATGGCTTCTTTCAATGCCTCAACTTACCTATTTGCGCATCGCCAACCTTTCGCCGGCATTCTTCGGACTATTCGTCTCGGACCCGCGCACACTGCTGGCGCCACATGAGAAGCACCCTCTCCCAAGAGTCATTTTGGCGCCTAAACTGGCTGTCATTGAATCTCATCCCTCAGTTATCTGGTCACTCCCCCGGTTTGCAGTTGAACGTCGAACGTTGGGTGTTCCCCTGAACAAGATTTACATCACGCAAACAAAGGACCATGATATGTCCAGTCAGGAGTTTCAGAAAACTTGCACAGAGCTTATGAAAACCACATCACTCCATTTCATGCTTAACGGCACAAGGACTCCTGAAGAGGATGCGATTTTATCCGAGGGATATCAATGACTCATATAATACACAATACCACATGATGTACTCACTATCTTACGACAAATACTAATGTTAATAATACATGCATTTATTGACGAAGGGTTTTTGGCTTTCTTACAACGATCTTCGATTCTTAACCGGAAAAGTGAAACGCTATTATTTTCCTTATTTGAAAACAAGATGTAGCGCTAACAATCAGCTCAGCGACTTCTTTCTCTTCCTGCCATTTATTAGATCGACGGACGAAGAGGTCGTCACATCGATTCCGGACCCAGTCGGGACGGAACGCCGAGGTGGCGAATTTTGCTTTGCACTGATAGTGGGTGTAGAAGCGACTTTTGCGGATGGACGAGCATGAGAACTCTTCGACTGAACGTCATTTCGTGGACCGCCTATATTTTCACAATGAAAGTGTCATCTCAGTGGAATAAAGAGACATACATTTGATCGACTGGTCTCTGAATAGAGTTACAAGTGAATCTATCTCTTCTTGCCGGACAACTCGTGCGGAGGAAACATCATCAAATGCTATGGCTGCAGGCTCTTCTTCTATATCAATGTCCTCGTCATGCGGGAGCCGAGTCGGGAGATCATCTGACCGGGATTGCAAGATTCCACCAATTAGCTGGTCAAAAATATGTTCAACTGCCGGCATAAGATAAGCAGGGGCAGCGAACGTGTTGGCAGTCATCGTCTTTCCAAGATTGGTGTAATATGCTTCACTGATGGTAACAGCCGTAGATGTAATTCCTGCAAAGGCAGCTTCACCGAAGATATCTTGGAACAATGTGCGCTTTTGTGGGGTGGCACTTGAAGTGATTCCGGTGGCAATCAAACCTTCCTCCTTTGCTTGTTTGGAATTGTCTCCAAAAAGAGTGACATTCCAATCCAATGTTATGCCTACGAAAATGTGGTCAGACGACCTTGCCAACACGTATGGTGCAATAGTCCGTAATCTGAATGGAAGGGAGCGCGCGATGAAGGGAGTGGGCGACGCAGAGTGGAAAATCAGGATATGAGTCTTCTGATGTTCCTGGCCAGGAGAGGTATAAAACACGGCAAATGAATCCACTACCGGATGGGGAACCACCTGACTGATCGACAAAAGGGCCTTGTAACTCCATCGAACTGAGAGAGAAAGATATTAGTATTCAATAAGATAGGACACGACAGACCTCACCAGTCTGAGCTATGAGATCCCACAGAGTGACACTGTGCTCTCCAGCAACCACCAAGTAACGTCCTTCTTTACCCAAAAAATGGGCAGATCTGTTGACACTACCTTCCGGCGACACAAGGGTCCGATAGAGGACATTTGTCGTAGAGTCGTACAGTGCAACATATGGCCCGAAAGTGATGGCCAGGAGAGATGCGTCCTGTGACCATGCAGCTGAGTGAGGCACCTCAGATCGGAAGCCAAATGTCGAACGAGCAACCCAGAACTCTGTTCAACTCGTCAGACAGATGATTGATCCGCGAACAAAGCGAGACGCACCATCCACTGTCTCAGACTTTTCTCTCGTCGACTTCAAACCCCAAGTTTTAACAACTCCGTCTTCTCCAGATGTGACCAACAAAGGCTTGAGTCCAGAGCTGAATGATATACATGTTACCCGATGAGGACCATGAGGATGGTTGATTCTGGTGTTCAAAATCCATCGGCCAACTTTTACATCCCACCGCCACAGTTTGAGATATATCTCGTTCCGAAAGCCATCCTCAACATAGCGAGCATCAATGGTAGCCAACCAATCTCCAGAGGGAGAGAGAGAGGTTTGTTCTACAAAGGACGGCTCAACCAGCTTTTCACCTCGTCGAGAGACCCTGTTTGAGGGTGAAACCTCAAGTTCGGATACCAGTTTCAACGACGAAGGAGAAAATAGTTGGAGCGATGAAGGATGGGAAGATGGCAAAATCAAGGTGGATGACAAGTGATGAACAACGAGAGGTACATGTGTACGTTCAAATGTTGCGTGACGAGGTATGGAGGGATCTACGTTGGTTATATCGTCCATTAGCTTGGATGTAACGCAAGATGACTAGCGACACACCAAGCTTAATCCCTGAGTAACCCCTCGATATCTTCAGATTCCCCGACGCGACAAACACATAGGTTGCATCTGCGAGACCTAGAAGAAATTCCTCCTCCCCTTTGTTGTTTTTTGAAACCGAGACAGTATTAATTGGAGCTCCAACGCGAGGTACAAATTCCTTTTTTCCACTGTGCAGTTGCCAAATCACGAGTACCGACTCCTCTCCACCACTTAACAAGTAAGAACCATTGTTAGTGAAAGCGATGGATGAGACGGCATGTGCATGCCAATGCAAGGTAGTTGTCTGCGCTTTCTTTTCTACTCCACGGGAAATTACCGGCTGAACTTCATTCAAACAATACCATAAACGTATAACTCCCTTGTCATCACCCGTAGCAAAATACTCTTCTGTTGGGTGAAAAGCAAGACATGTCAAACGTTCAGGAGAGACGTATTTGATGAATCCAGAGCTCAGTGATGAAGTTGCTGCGACATACGCCTTATGGCCGGCAGTAGCTATAAGCCATGATCCACTTGGAGAAAGAGTGAGACCAGTAGGAAAGCGGGTTTTTCCAATTGGCAGGATTTCTTTGGACACGGATGTGGTGTCTACTGGACGGAGTGAGACTCGGAGTACGACAGCATTGTCATCTGAGTCAATGCTGGACTGTTAGTAAATGAGCTGTAATATACAAGATTCCATCACAACGGACCGTTGCCAGTAGCATTAGCCTTCGTTTTCTTGTTAGGCCTTGAGGCAGCGACAAATACTGTATCCCTCCAAGACTCGTGAGCGCAGATGTAATGTATCGGCTGTGAAATATCGATCATCTGCAATAAGATTGCTTCGACGTAATCCCAAATAACGAGGCGTCCATCCAAGGATCCAGTGATCAGTTGGAAATTGTTATGAGGATTGATAATGACGGTGGTCAGCAAATCCGAGGAAGTAACTTTGTTTGTCGAGCGAGGTGCACTCAAAGTCGAGATAACTTGGCCAGTTATTACAGAGTGAATCTTAACAGATGACCCAACGAGCGAAAAGAAGTATCTGTATCCCAGAAATCATCCTCAAATGGTGTTCCAAAAAAAAATTCAAGTTCAACACACTTTCCGTCTTTTGTGAATATTGGCGGGACCTTGCTTGCTGACGGGTCGGTAAGATATGACCATTCCCAATCGGTTTCTGGGATCAAGGCATCCCAGGGAGTGGCCGCTTCATGGGGGGCTAAAAGGTTTTCCTTTCCTTTTCCTTTACGTGAAGTCGGTTTCTTTGCAGATTTGACTGCTTTAGTGGGTGAGGGCGGAAGAGGGATTTTATGAGGTTGGCGCGACGTTGAAGCCGCCATTCTGGTGCGATTTGAAACGAATCAGTTCAATGGAGCAAAAAAAAAATTGTGCCAAACAACCTGTGGGCTGTGACAAACAATCATGATTTTTCTCCCTCGATAGACTCTAACAACTGCAACTTGAAGATACGTAGTATGCAAGAATTTAACCGAAGCAAGATGTATCTACTAGAAGAATGTCCAATCATAGTTTATAGCCCACAAGCACCCTCAAAGAACGACAAGGTACCTGCCTTTCGTCATCCGACACATACCGCCGAGCTTCCAGCAAACTCTCTCTAATACGCCCCTCTTCAAAGAGTTCTGCTTTTGTAAGAGAGTCTCTGGCTGGAAATTCCCATCCAATTCCTGTCAGAGAGCACCAGAGGGAGATTCTTGCCTGCATGTCACTTAGAAACTATATAAACACTCCGAAAGGAAAAGGCTGGAGCATTTATAGATTTGGACGAACCTCTTATAACGTTCTATAAGACGCTCAAACTTTTTGCGATTCTTCAGCTCTCCGAGCTCTTCATCATCATCCCATCCAAAGGGAATGAGTTCTTCCCTGCGATTAATTATTCGATCTGTCAGTTCTTCCCACATAGCCTCCTGGCACGCCAATACGGATTGATAAGATCGGTACAGGTGCATCGCCAGCGACCATTCCGATAAAGCCTCTAGTTGTTCAAGAGGAAATAAAGAACGGGGTAGTGCAGCTATCTCGCTTTCACTAAGTGATCCGTCAAGGAGAAACCGATTGAACGGTCGCGGTTTAGCAGAGATGTCCCCAACTTCACACGTAGATGAAAAAGACTTGGATGCGGTTGTCGGCTGCGCACTGAAAATGGAAGGATCGTTTGAACCGATCGTAGAGGTCGTCGATGCAGATATTGTTGATGAGAAAGATAACGAGTTCGGCCGGTTCATAGGAGCTGGGTACAGAAGAGAAACACGGGAATCAACAGTGTCGGTACCAAAACCGATTGAGTAAGAGCTGACGGTTTGAGGTGGAAGAGGTTGTGGAGGGGGTATTGGAGGCATTGGAAAACTAATTACTGGGCCGAGTGTTACCTGCCTGAAATATGTAGTGAAATAGCTAGGTAGAACCGCTGAAACGACTAAGTGCAGTTTATCATGGCAGAAAAAACGACATTACTTACCCGTTGGTTTCATGTTGATGAAACGATGTTCAAAGACAGACTTATTGAGAGACTCGAGTAGAGCATGATCATGTGCTGGGGTGTCTTGCGGAGTGTTCGGAGGGGACGGATAACTGCGCCGAGAGCCATCGGGAAAGTGAACAGAAGTGTCTCTTCTTGCATGGGATCTGAGCGTAGAAGTGAACCATCGAGGTAACAGCGGAAACATGACATCTGAGGAATGAAATTAGCTTTATAGGGGTAGTTAAGAGATGAAACACCATCTTCAATAATTTCAACTGAACCTCCTGGTCGCAGTACACGGTTCACTTCCTTGTAAGATTTAGTAAACTGTGATTTCCCGTCGGTGGCATGGCTCACCTCAAAAAGAACGCCCCACTGATGCAGTATTAGTAATTACAAGTGTGATCGACACCAGCCCACCTTATTTTCTGGTACGCCTTTAGCAATGGCTTGTATATGTACATGATCAAATTCGTCATCCTCAAAAGGGAGTTTGGTCGTTAAACTGAATGACATGATGAACATCTGTTCAACCAAGACGATGGTACGACATACAAGTTTCCATGGCGCCATTCTATCCGCCGTGCAGTAGAGTCGTCAAGCATCTTTAGGGGTATTTGAATATTGACTAAGTCGAAACCGACCTTTTCAAGTTCAATTAGATTCTAGAGTTGTAAGACGGAAACCTCAACTGACAAACTCGCAGGTTGGCCATTGCTTAGCAGCTTCAATAATCCATGTACCTGTCTGAAATGCAAATAGACGGTAATGTTCCTAGACTTGACAACAACTGATTCAACGCACTCCACATCCGAGGTCCAAAGTTCGTTGGGGCGGCCCTTCGGTGAAATTGACGAAGGACACGGATCCTCTGAGGTGCTGAGCAAGCCTGTTATCCAATGATTCTCTAAGGATAGACTATCGTGAGCCCATGCGACACGCAATAGGGAAGGTCAACTTCTGACATCTCCAGGATGTACCTGTCGTAAGACAGGGGGTATGGTGCCTTTTCGCTGTCAAAAGAATGGTGTCTGTGACCGTGTTTGTACTGAAATTGTCCCTTGAACTTGAGGTGTCGTTGTCCATCGAATGTGGGTGTTGATGTGTGAAATCCAGTTGATGGTGATGGTGAAATATCGTATGACTTCATTGCTCCTCGATCGTGGCTGGCGACCAGACAGTGTTTTTCTCCAGGACCACACTGAATAGTCTTTAAAAACCTGTGGACAGTGGAAGGAGGGGAGAGTAGATATCAAACCATGATAGTCATAAAGTTGATCATGATGTGAAGTGATGATGCTTGAAAGCTTGATGTTCCAGATGACACGCGTGCGCCTCGAAGCAAAAATCACCAAGCATATACGTCCTCTTTTAGTCCGCCTCCCGAAAATATGTACGACACATTATGTAGGCTTTCAAACGTTCAGGCCTGCTAGCAAAGTAGCTGCGACCATCGACACAGACATAACCGCGGATCTTGAAACTGGGTTTGATACGGATGATAAAATTTAGAGTAGCGGGAAATAGGACAGGTCCACAATGGGGCAGATTACTTAGGTCTACCAAGGCCAGAAAAATACTAGAGTCATGTAACATCTAATTTGTACTCAAAGCAGCCTCATCGAGCCATCACAGATTAGGCAGCATTGTTTATATATTTCTCATTTAATTTACAAAAATTGACATGACTTAATTTAAAACCCTGCGAAAGAACGGATGCCATATCGCATGAGATCCAGCCAAGTTCTCACTGTAGACGAATACAGATGTTTTAGTCCTCAGTCACACAAGTATATGCGTAGTACGACTGATATTACCTGTAGACGAATACAGATGTTTTAGTCTACAGATATAATGAGTACGAGTAATTGTGATAAGATAAGTAAGGTCTGCTCACCCTCAGTCACACAAGTATATGCGTAGTACGACTGAGGGTGGCTTTCTGTGGATATTGTAAAATAAGTAGTAAAAACTTTTAAGGTTTTTCCAAAGACTAGCAAATACCGATCGCGCTGGTCTCCAGGACCGGCGCGGGCAATAACGATCGAGAAGTATCTATAAAAGGAAAAGCGTCACTTTATATCCAAGATATGACGTACGGTCGCAGGAGTCCCTTATCCTCAACACTCCCCCTGACTTATGCGACCGTCGTGGCTCTTTAATCCTATGAGTCCTACAAGATGTTCGTGGAGTGCCCGAGGGAGAGCCTTGGTACAGATGTCGGCTAAGTTTTCGGATGAGGGAATGTGGTTGACTTCGATATTGCCTTCTTGTACGTGCTCGCGGATGTAGTGATGCCTTATATCGATGTGTTTTGCACGTGCGTGTCCCTTGGTGGACTGGGCTAGAGCGATGGATGAATTGTTGTCGACAAACAGCTTGGCAGGGAGAGGTTGTCCGAGGCTGATCTCAGCAAGAAAATTGTGCATCCATAAGGCCTGCTGGGATCCACGCGTCATAGCCATATATTTGGCTTCGGTTGTGGAGAGGGCGACCGTCTGCTGGCGCTTTGAGCTCCAGGATACCGGTCCGCCGGCCATCATGAAGATGTACCCCGATGTCGACCGTCGTGTGTCTAGATCACCTCCGTAGTCTGCATCTACGTACCCTGTAGGCTTAGTTGCCCCTCCCCGATCTTTTGAGTACATGATACGATGATCCAGGGTCCCTTTCACGTATGCGAGCACATGCAGGAGGGCTTTCCAGTGTGCCGGGCCAGGGTCAGCTTGGAATCTAGCGAGGAGGGTCATAGCAAATGATAGGTCGGGTCGAGTTGCCGCTTGTGCCCACATCAGGGCCCCCAGCAGTTGTCGGTACGGTTTGTCACGCATAAAGGCTCGTTCAGCTTCGTTTTTGGGGGACAAGTCGTTCGTGAGTATCGTTCCTGATGGCAGTGGCATGTATCTCGGGTTGCAGTTTGCCATGCCGAAACGTTCTAGAACTCTTGCAAGGTAAGCTTTCTGGGATAGGGAGATTGATCGGGTGTGGGGGTCTTGGTATATTGCCATCCCGAGGATGAGTGTGGGTTGACCCAAGTCCTTTGTTTCGTACGCCCTAGCCAGTTCTTTCTTTGCGAGTTGTGCTCCCTTTTTCGTCGAAGATAGTCCGAACGTGTCGTCGTTGAAGGTGTTTGTGATTGTGACTTCATCCCCGGCCTTCCTCAATCTAACGCAAGGGTCCGCTCGAGATCTTGTGTAACCCAGATCCGAATAGGTACCATCTAGTGTCCAGTACCAGTCATATCCGCCCTGCATCAGTCCATAAAGGGTTTTCCGGAGCCTAGCCAATTTCCCCTCCCCTCCCGGAAAGCCTGGGGGTAGTCGCATGTATATTTCATGTTCGGGAATACTGTTGAGGTAGGCTGATACAAAGTCGATCTGCCATATCTCGAACCCTTCCTGCGCCGCAATTGCCGCTGACATACGAAGAGATTCGAGCCGCACAACCGCCGCATAAGTTTCGTCAAAGTCCTCGCCAGCTACCTGAGAGAACCCCTTCGCAACCAGCCTTGCCTTGCGCCTCACAATCTCCCCATCCGCATTAAATTTGTTCGCGTACACCCAGCGGCAACCAACCACATTCTTCCCCAACGGTACCATTGACTCATCTACCAGCTCAAAAACTCCCCGGTCTGCCATTACCTTCAGCTCCTCGTCCATAGCTGGTTGCCACAGGTCGGGTCGTCGCATTGCTTCCTTGTAGGTCTTTGGTACTCCCATCTCGTCATCGGGACTCAGGGTCGATAAGTAGCTGAAGGGTCCGTCGGCTAGCAGGGCACCAGGCATTCGATCTGTTGCCCATTCCTCGCCACTTTCACGTGCGTCCTGCTCCCTCTGCAGGGTCTCCCTTGCAGCAACTAAGGCAGGTGTTGGTTTGGCCAGGCATGTAGAACGTCGCGGTGGTGGTGGTGGCGGGGCGTCAGGTATGGTGTGGGCCGGAGGGGCCGGGATAAGCGCCCGGTTATCAGACGTCACAGGGTCGAGTGTGTCGTCGGGGTAAAGGGGGCCATCACCTTGCCTGATCCTCGGCGCTACAGGTTGGCGTGGGAGTAGAAGGCCTGGGGCAGAGGGTGCTGGCAAGGTTGTCTCGTGCGGTTCATCGTCCCTTGCCTCATCCAGTACCATCAGCGGGCGGTGCCCAATGCCCTCTTCGAAGATTACATCATGCGATGTCACGATGGTCCTCGACCTTGGATCGTACAGCCGGTAACCACTGTTAGCATAGCCCACGAGTCTTGCCTTAACTGACCTAGGGTCCAGCTTTGAACGTATGAGTTCGTCCGGGACCTTTGCCCAGGCTAGACATCCCCAGGGGCGAAGGTGATCCACGCGCTGACGTCGGCCAGTCCAGACCTCCCTCGGGATGGTGTTAGGGTGTCGTGACGATGGGAGTAGGTTCCGGGTGTGGACCTGTGCCGCCGCTGCCTCGGCCCATAATTCCTTTGGGAGGCCGCTCTCCGCAAGGACGCATCGAACTCCCTCAAGAATTGTGCGATTTGCTTGCTCGGCGACGCCGTTCTGTGCATGGGCGTATGGGGTCGTGACTTTCAAGACTATGCCGTGTGTGCCTAAGTATGTCGACCAAGTCTCGTTCACCCACTCACGTCCCGCATCAACCCTGACCTCCCGCAGTCTCCTGCCAGTTTGACGTTCGGATTCTGTGTGGTAGGAGGTAAGAGCCATAAGTGTGGTGTTTGAGTCCTTTCTGGTCAGGAAGAATACTGATGAGTGTGAGGACCCTCCATCCACAGCCACCATCATATACATAGCTCCTCCCATTGACATCACACTGGCTGGTCCCCACAGATCGATATGCATGCAGTCGTTCGGAGCACCCTCGGGTTCCACGGTAGCATCGTACGGGCGTGCGGCATGCTTGCCGTATATGCAGTCTTCGCATATACCTGGCATGGTCAGTTCACCCCTGACCACTAGCCCGTCTAACAAGTTTTGTGCTAGTGCGCTTTTGATGGTTGCCATGCTCGCATGACCGAATCTCCTGTGCCAGATCTCCAGATTCGCAGGTTTGACTTGTGACCTAGCCACCATGGCCCTGGGTGAGTCCGGCCCTCCCAACTCGCTAAGCAGGTACATCCCCCCGGTGCCTTTTCCACGCAGGATTTCCTTCCCAGTTGGGTCCTGGAAGCGGACGTATCCCCCTCCAAACACTACGTTGAACCCGGCCTGGTCGAATTTGTTGATCGAGATCAAATTGGAGGTAAGTCCTGGTGCATGTAATGCGTTCCTAAACACAAGTGCTGACGATCCTTGGGCTGTTGTACAGATCCTTCTCACTGTTCCTCGTCCGACAACGCGAAAGGATGCCCCTTTTGGTGCTGCACGGCCCTCAATAGGAGTAGGGAGTTCCTCGTAGTCGGAAAACATATCTCTTTCCACGAAGAAATGATCGGTCGCCCCTGAATCAGCATAGGTAGGGATCAGTGTGCCTGCGGGCACTTGGGTGGTTGTGGACAATGCATAAGTGACGTGGGGTTCCGTGGGAGTCTGTGTTTGGTTGGAGTTGGCGACATTTGCGGCTGGGGCAGTGGTCTGAGATGTAGCTGGTGAGTCGCTCAATGGGGGTCGGGAGATCTTGCTCCTGTTCCTGAAGTTTGGTGGGAATTGACCTTCCTTGCCTCCTCCTTTCCAGTAGCAGTTCTCGATTGCGTGGCCGTTCCTATGACAATTGGGGTTTATACACACGAGTCTCTGTTTCGATTGTGCCTGCATAGCTGTAGCTGAGATACCTGCCTTTTGCTTTTGAAGTACGATACGGTCCCAGTGCGTGGTGAGTGCTGCGATAACGTCTTTTGACTGAGTCATTGAGTATAGTCCTGCGACGACTGCATTCCAGGATTCTGGTAGGGAAGCTATCAAGATAGTACGGAAGGTACCGTCGTCTATCTTAGCTCCCCTTTCAGTCGCAGCCTCCCATTTTACTCTGAGGTCTTCCACATGCTTTAGGAAGTCCATACCGTCTGAGAACTCGGTGGCGCGTAGGCGTTTCTTGGCGTTCATGGCGGCGATCTCGGAGAATACCCCGTAGTTTTCTTTTAAGGTTTTCCAGGCGTCTGCTGCTGACCCGTACATTTTGATTCCCAGACCCAGGGGATTTTTGGTATTGTATATGATGAGTCCTAGGGTCCAGGCGTCCCTCTCTTCCCATTCCTCAAGTGACGGATACCTCGACGACCACTCGGTGGGTTTTGCCTCAATCTCTTTTGTGTTGGATGTGGCTGATGGTTTTGTTATCGTGCCTTCTAGATAACCACGAGCGCCTCATGCTCTCGCAGCTATCATGACTTGATTTTTGAATGTGGCGTAATTGGTGCCGTCAAAGTGTGCCTCTTCAGGGAAGTTCGGTGGGTTGGACAATTTTGTCGCCATGTCTGCCATTTATGTGGAATGTGGTGTGGTAGTGGTGTTGAGTCGTAGTATCGGAGCAGTGGCTCGACGAAAAAAAAATATCGCGAAGTGGGAGTGCAAAAACAGGGCCTATAACCTGTAGACGAATACAGATGTTTTAGTCCTCAGTCACACAAGTATATGCGTAGTACGACTGATATTACCTGTAGACGAATACAGATGTTTTAGTCTACAGATATAATGAGTACGAGTAATTGTGATAAGATAAGTAAGGTCTGCTCACCCTCAGTCACACAAGTATATGCGTAGTATGACTGAGGGTGGCTTTCTGTGGATATTGTAAAATAAGTAGTAAAAACTTTTAAGGTTTTTCCAAAGACTAGCAAATACCGATCGCGCTGGTCTCCAGGACCGGCGCGGGCAATAACGATCGAGAAGTATCTATAAAAGGAAAAGCGTCACTTTATATCCAAGATATGACGTACGGTCGCAGGAGTCCCTTATCCTCAACACTCACAGCTCAGGCTATAGCTCTAAGCCTTATCCAAAGGACCTGAAGCTTCAATCCCAAAGATCCAGATGTAGGATTGCACCGACTTTGTCGCCGATGACGAATGGATGTTAGCGGAAGAGCTGTACACCACGAGATCGTACACCACGAGATCGAGGTAGCATTGCATCGATTTGCATCCCTGGCATCGAGCAGCCCGCAGAAAAATTGACACATGTATTAGTCTGTATTAGTCTCAGAAAATACGACAGGAAAGGATGTGGAGGCCGGTGATCTTATTTCTCAAGCCGATGAGTGGGAGCAGTGGGAAAATTTGCTATGTGAATTAGAACTTGGACCTACTGTTGGGATATGAAACGTGACCATGGAGTCATGGCAGGTACTTATACATCTCACTGCAACACAGAGATGGGATGCAATACAAATCAATATAAAAACAGCATTTCTATATAGTCTACTGCCAGAGGATGAAGTCCAGTACATGATGCAACCAGAGGGATTCAAAGAATCAGGAAAAGAAGATTGGGTATGGTGTTTACTATGCAGCTTCTATGGGATGAAGCAAGTCAGACACATATGAAACTACATGCTAAATAGCAACATGATCTCATGGGGATTTACATGCCTCTCTGCAAATCATGCATATATCACTGGAAATATGATACAGGAACAGTTATAGCAGCAGCCTATCACAAGACAAAACTGACTCCCTTCTGAAAATTCCATACAGACCCCTTGTTGGCTATCTTCTGTACCTTGCCATCTTCACAAGACCTAATATTGCATATGCTATGCAATAGCTCACACCTCATACACCCATATCCATTGGAGAGCTGCCACTTGACTTGTTTGCTACCTAAAAGGGACATGAGACCTCAAACTTGTCCTAGGTGGCAAAACTGACCCTGTTAATCTCACAGGCTTCACTGACTTGAATTGAGCTAACTGTCTAGATACACAATGTAGCATTGGAGGCTATGCCTGGAGTCTAGACTCCAGTGTCATATCATGGGCTGCCCACAAGCAGAAGTCCATGGTCATGTCATCTTGTAAGGCCAAATATATGGCTGCCTTTGAGAGCATGCAGGAGTGTGTCTGGTTATGCACACTGCTCAAAGGAATAGATTTCAACACAACCAACAAACCCATACCCAATTCTTTGTGACAACAATGCAGCTATCAATCTCTCTGAAGATCTCACCCTTCACATGCATGTAAAACACATAGACATAAAGTACCACTTCCTGTGAGAATGCATACAACACAGCAAAATCTCCATATACTATGTTAACACCAAGTATAATGTCACTGATCTATTTACCAAAGCACTTGCAACCTCACTCTTTACACAATTACAAGCCTTATTAGGCCTTCAAGGGACTTACCACACTCCATGTGAGGAGGAGACACTATACATCAATGTCTTCCAGTGAGGAGAAGTGTTGGCATACTATGCCACTACATCAAAGTGCATTGTCATCCACAATGCTACCATCACCTCTTTCATTCATTACACTCATCATCTGCTTTACATAGCTAGACTTTGTATTTTTAAATTAGGACTTTGTAGTATTAACTTAGATAGTTTATGTTTGATATCCTCCTTATATGATGAGAGAACATTAAGTTGATGAATTTGAGTTTTGAAGATTAAAAATCAAGTTTTGAACACAAGGCTCTGAGCTTGTGAGGTTGGGGCTAGGATTAAGCATTGAGTTTTAAACACAAGGCCCTTGCAAGGTTGGGGCTGGGACTAAGCATTGAACACAAGGCCCTAACTGAGCTTGCAAGGTTGGGGCTTTGAGGTTGCTGACAAGGACCTAACTGAGCTTGTGAGGTTGGGGTCAAGATGCAGTTGAGGTTTGGGGGCAAGCCCCCAACAAGCTATATACCTGTGCCAAAGGCACAGGACATAGCTCATGAAACATTGAAACAGTAAAAAATTCTATATGTACATCCAAAACCAAAGACAAGAATTGGAACCAGAAGCAAAAATCGTCAAGTCCTACACCTGCATGCTCATGCTCACACTGCACCTGTCTCCGTCGGTGTCGTCTCGGTATCAGCTGGATCCAACAAGCTGAGCGTAAAATGAGCAACGATCGTTCGACAAGGACACGACCATACCTATACTGCTTAATGAGCTGACACTCGCCTCCATGTTCGAGATCAATGCTATATGAATAAAAGTAGCCATCGGACGAAATAAGCATTACGTTTGGTGTTGTTCTACGGAGAGGAAAGGAGGAAACACAGAAAGGTGAGGCGCAAAAAGATGGAAAGAGAGACGGGCGTACCCGCTGAGCGCGACGATACACCTCGCGCCGCTCGTTGGAAGTCGCAAGAACGCGAAATCACGCGAGGGTTCCCAGAGTTCCGTGAGTGTGTTGGGGAGGTACCCGCCCATTGAGTGGGTGAGCGATTTGGTCATTTGGAGGGATTTGCGTCGGAGGCTTGAGCTGTGTGTGTGGAGTGAAGTGAGGTGGGGTGAGTGAGGGATAGGAGAGGATTGTACGCACGAGACACTTAATCTGCCGCGGGCGCGACTCTTGTCAACAAAAGCATCGTATCCCGTATCAGGGCCCTGCGAACTATCCCGGCTGTCCACCGACTCGGGGGGACTTGCTGACTGCTGCTGTAAAGTCGAAGTCGAAGTCGAAGCTGATACTGGCGCCGTCCTCTGCGTCCCCAACTTGAAAATATGCACCGTATCATGCGCCGAGCTGACAGCGAGGAGTGTAGACATTGCATTGAAGTTCATCGAGTAGATTCGAGCCTCGCGCGTGCCGCGTCTGAATTGGTAGAGCTTCTCGGCGCCGGGGACGCTCCATACGCGGATGACGGTGCCTTTGTCGGAGGACGTGGCAAGGAGGGTGCCTGTGGAGTTGAGAGAAAGGAAGGAGATGGGGGATTTGTGGGCACGCAGGGCGTTGGCGGTTGTGAGGGAGCGCGTGGAGAAGAGGAGGACGTCGCCGGATTGTTGATGCAATGTGGGTGGTGTAGGCGTAGATGACGGCGGCGGCGGCGTTGGAGACGGCACAGGCGCGGGGTAGGCAAGGTACGAGTTGTCAGCCGACGGCGAGAGTGCGCAGATGGCTGCAGACGGCGTTGGCAGTGAAAACAGACAAACGACGACGACGACGCACCTTCAGGGTTCTTGGTTGTCTCGATAACGTGCAACAGTCGCATGTTCGAGATGTCATAGATGTATATTTCACATTCAAGCACTATCACCAGCGTTTTGCGGTTAAGCTTCACAGCGAGAATGGACGATGGGAACAGCAGCTCGCAGATCATCGATTGGCGCTATGAGTGGGAAGCGTCGTCGTCGTCGTCGTCCACAGCGAGGAGCAAACAACCTTACCTTGGTGTTGACAATCTGCAGCTTTCGTGGACTCGACTGAGGCTGGTCGGCAGCGCCCACGAGCGCAATCAGCGATGTGCAGAACAGCATTTCCACGATTCCCCGTGCACCATCGTCTGTAAATCACTCGTCAAGTACTCATTTCAAGGCGAGGCGGCTGAACGACCCGCACTCATGGTATACACCCGTCCAAATGGGTCGCAGTTGGTGATGCTGTAGCCTTTTCTCGTCCCCACAGAGACACAGCTGCAGGCCTTGTATGAGCACAGAACACACAATTACACGCTCCACGTACGAAAAATCTTGGTTGAAGTTGGCAAAAAGCATCCTGCTGTTTGTGCGTTCCATCACAATTCAAAGAAGGAGCCGTGGTGGCTTAACCGGCGCCATCATACTCCTCTTCCAACTGCAACAAGGTCGGGGTTTCGACTCTGGCTGAGTGCGCTTGTGTGGAAAATCACCACGTGGGTTCTTCAACCGCTGCCCCGGAAAGCCACCATCTGTCACGTGTTGGAAGGGGAGGCTGGTCAGGTCAAATTGTGAGATAACTAACAGCACATAGTAGTAATGATGCATTGTGATCACTATATCTCTGTGGGATAGCAAGGGATGCATTGTAATGTGGAGTATGAGAGGGGAAAACTGTACTTGTTGTACCAATCAGTGGCAATGTAAGGGGACAATCTCATTCCGAGGTCTCTGACTCTAGTTCTGGCTTAGTTGTACATGTTACCCTTTTCTAGTTCACGGACTGACCACCAGGGCCTGGCCCCTACTCCTTCTCATCAGCATTAGTTGTCTTGGCTGAGTCATCAGACCTCTATCTCTCCTTTGATGTATTGTTGTCATTTCCACTTAGCATACTAGGGCCTGCTTATCACATATAGTATTGATCATAGCATAGCCACCAATGTAGTATATAAGCTGGTCTGCAGGATAGAATATCCTTAGACCAAACAATAGCAGTGTTCTCCAGGTCTATCTATTGAACCAACTGTAAAATCTCTTAGTGATGACTCCCCTTTGCTCACCATCACTCTGTGCTCACTCACCTGTTGCCACCACCCATTGTCTGCTTGCTGCCGCTCCCCACTTGTCTGCCCTCTAAGGAACTTGCCTTGTGCAGAGTATCCCACATTGTGATTGTTCCCCTTACAGGCAAGGAGATTCAGATTTTATCAGTGATCTGCATTTTGCAGCAACTGAATCTTACCACTAGCATTGATCTGGGAGCTATAGGGGATTCCCAGGGGGGGTAGTGCTGGTCCTGGGGCCTATTTGTATTGGAAGATGGCATGGCAGCAGGTCTAAGTGCTGGTTGTATTGTTCAAGTATAGATTGTGTTGCCTTAGGGCCTAGGGTTGGCAAGGATCTATTGGAGCTAAGTTAGCCTGATAGCTCATGATCCACTGATGTGCTGGGGCAGGAAGAGTGTGTTTGAGGCATGGTGAGGCCTTGGAGGGTTCAGAATTGGCAGGGATGATTCCAGAGTTGGTAAAGAGCAAAAAATGAGTGGGTCCTGACACAGTTATGCTTTGTAGCCATTTTACTATGATTTGATCCCACCAGTGTTTGTTCATACAGCTCCTGTATAATTAAATCCCCCTACTATCTGCCACTAACATGCCATCCCTATTTGTTGTTTGCTTTAGTTCTGCACTGCTTTCACCCTTCACTTAACCATTATGAATAGAATCTACTTGGCTGGCTTTGATACCAAGAAGGTTGCACTGGCTTACATTGTCCCAATGATCTCATCCATAGTACTACTGATCCAACCCACCCAGACTACAACTTAACAGATCTGACACAGTATCTAATCTGCAGGAAGTACTTAACAAACTAATGCTTACCAACTTATCAACCTATCAACTACCAACTTAATATCTTAACATCTACCAACTAACAACTTGACAATTAATGGCTTACCATCTGTCTACTACTAACTTACCAGCTTAATGAATTGATAACTTACTGATCTAACAATTACTGATTCTATCAACCTCTGACCTCTGACCTTAACCTTGGCATTCATAAGGCTTATAGGCTGTCGTACAGGCCTCTATTGGCCTCCCCATTTCTGGCTTCCATTTTATCATTACTTACAAATTATATCTTGGCTCATGAAGTTTTTCTATTCTGAACTTTTATTACAGCTACCCTATATTTGTATTGATCATTACAATGAACTAGGAAAACTTACTGGTTTCCCCCTTATAGATACAATACATACAACTAGTATATTTACCCCTCCAAAGTAACTAGTCAAAGTCAGTTTTTTGCCTAGTATCAGCCCCTGACTTCACTTCCTAATCCTTCCTAGGATCAAGCTCTCTTTCTGTTATTGAGAAAGAACTGTTAAGATCCTTCTACTATTTTGAGCTGTTAAGGCCCTAATTATTAACTCACCCTTGTTACTCCTTTGCATGGAGAATATTTGTTAAGCCTTGTCACTACTAGCACTTTCAGCTAGCTATCAGTTTGTTACATCCTTTTCAGAACTATATGAATGACCTTGGTCTTTCATTTCAGTTAATAATTTTGTCCTAGTTTGTCAGGTTTTGCTGATCTGGGCACTCATCTCTGAGAGCAAGAACTCACTAATTGGAGTGAGTCAACAGTAAAGAAAGAAAGACTTGGCTGAAAATGGGTCCAAAGTCTAGGCAAATGTAAGTAGAGATGTTGAAGTCTTTAAAAACTTGGAAGACTTAGAAACTATGCCAGAGTGAGAAAAAATTGAAAAATAAGACTGGAAAACAGATAGATTGAAAGATAAGATCAGGAAACAGAGAGTAAATAAAGAGATGGAAATAAACAGAGAGCATCGTAGCTCAGCTAGTACTATCATATCCTTAGAGATCATAATGTTCCCAAGTGTGACCTGGAGCCATTAGTTTGATTCTTGGGTAATATACCTACCAGAAAACACCTTAGATATAAGGATGGGAATTCAACACTGCTAAGAAGCCACTACTCATTGCATGCATACTAGAGGTATCCCTTAAAGGAGTGCATGAGTTGTGGAAGAGAGTGGTCAAGGAGTGGAATGAAATACCACCAGAGGTATGTCAAGACCTCATAGAGATCATGCCTAGAAGGATCAAAGCAGTTATAAAGGCAAATGGAGGCCATACCAAGTACTAGATATGAAAATTAGAGTAAATTAGAGTGGGTCAAAAAACTGCCCCAATAATTGAATATTTTGTTTGATTTATTAATAAGCAAGTTCTTGTCCAAATCACATGATCTATACATCATTATGAAGCCAGGATGGAGTTGTATGTCATGTGATTTTCTACGACTTTTTGCTTAGGTAATTGTTGCACACCATGTAAATCTTTCCAAAAAGGCCAAACATTGGAGCAGTTTTTGAAGGCCAATGTACAATCCTTATGTATCTAGCTAGCTTTTTAAGTAATAGGAAAGTGCCTTTGATGCCAAATCATCATCATGGAGATAAACAGAGATAATATAGATGTTTGGGCAATATTAAGACTAGCTATTGATTACAGAGGTGTTATAACTATATACTTGGGCTTTTCAGAGTAGACCAATGATTTGTCTACCCAGTGCCTAGCTGCTATGCAGGAAACAACAAACAAGAGCAGCTAGTGAATTAACAAGCCAGAGACTCAGTAGTAAAAGAGGTCTTAGGATAAAAGTCCCAGAAACCTGTTAAGATAGCAAGGTTGTTAGTAATGGGTGATAGGATCAGTAATTGTTGACATTTGAAAAAGTGTCTAGCTAGAGTACTTGTTAGAAGTGTTTATAAACTGTACCTTATACATACTATAGGGGGAATATACTATAACTCTCATAAATACCCTTTAAAACAAAGTGCCTTCAGCCTTTGGCCAGTCAGCATGAATCATCAAAAAAGATAAAGAGTCATCAGTCAAATTAGTGATCTTAGGAAGCTCATTGTCTGCAGTGTTTATTGTTGATAATAATAATGAGAATGATGATAATGATAATAATAATAATAATAATAATAATAATAATAATAATAATGCATTTTTATACTTGCTAGGGCCTCTACATACTGTCACCATTGTAATGTATGTTTTCTGATCTATTGGCTCCCATATAATACATGTTTGCCTTGTGTTCCAAAAATTAAGTGTTGACTATAATATGCCTCCAGTCAGAAATATACACTCTAACATATGAGCAAAAATAAGTAGCAAAAAGGAAAGAATAAAAAAAAAGTAATAGAAATCTTCTTGAATTATTGCACTGTTCTCCTCCTTCTCTTTCTCCTCAGCTTGGTAGTGACTGTGTCTCCAGCAATTACTAGGGCAGTGCTCAACTGTTTTGTTTGCTTAGCAGCATGCCTTGCACATAAGCTTGTCTATTTTCCAAACCACTGCAGATACTGATTAAGAAGGAAGTGCCCTATACACAGTTGCATCAAGATGGAAGCCTAACTTCACGGTAGGGCTGCTAATATCCTAATAATGCCTTTTAAGTCTGCCAATACCTTCAGTCTTTAGCAGTTTCAAGACATATCATATATTGATTATATGTTCTACATTCTAGAGAAACCTCATTTGTGTTATAGAATATGAGACAGGCAAAGTTTGCTGGACTATAGCAGAGCAACTACATTGTAACAATGGCTACAACACTGCAGAAGCTATCAAATATATTGTTTACTATGACCCTAGCAGCCTTTGCTGGTCTCTTCTATTATAAAAAATAGCCAGTGATGTGTTACTTTTGGTCCTATCTGTCATACAAAAAACAATCAACCAGGCAGACTAGATAGGAGGCTTTAGTAGCTAATACTTAGCAGGGTTGTAAGCAAGTTCTTTGTAGCACATTTGAGCTAACATGGTTGATAGTGGTTCAAGGAGAGGTATTGGGTAGGAAATGAGGGAGACATTAATGATAGCAACTAGCATTAGTCCAGGTTGTTTGAAATAAATATGCAGAGATGTTAAGTCACTATAAAATAGATGAGAGAAGTCAGTAATACAATAAAGGTAAAAGCAGATACTAGTTGCTAGCCATAGATGCTAGTGTGTGGCAGAAACAAGAAGAGTAATAAGAGCAGAAGTGCTAGTGAGGATGAGGCAATGAGTAGAGGTGCTATTTCTTTGTAAGGGGACAACCCCCAGAGACCATTCTCTCCTTTTCCTTTGCCTTTTCTCCTTTCTTTTCCCTTCTTTTTCCTTCTAGATATTATCCATACATATTGTGTCCACATTTCTGATCACCTGACATTGTTCCCAAGGTCATCTGATCCCCTCCTGGTCATCTGATCCTTTCCTGACCACCTGACATTGCCAGAGTCACCTGATGGTCATTACCAATCCATTCTCTGGCAATGTCCGAGTTTTTATCTTTTTATTTTCACAGTCTTTTTTCAGTGGCTTATGTGTACTATACAGTTGGTTCCCATGCTTCTGGGGCCCCAGAAGCATCCACAGCCTGGCATAGGGATTCCTCAGACTTATTCTCTTTGAATATCCCTCTGCCAGATGAATAGCTAGCCCTGTACACTGTAGCTACTTGCTAATACATCTTTGGATATCCCTCTGCCAGTTGTATGACTTCCACAGCTCTCTGAGGTCACCCTTACATTCTTATCAGGCAGAAGTGTTCCTTAGCATACAATATAGAGCTGAGAGGGCTATAAACTGGCAATTCTAGTTTATCCTATAGTAACAAAGTGTAGGAGTATTTATACTAGTAAAAGTGATGTGACTAAAAGAAGTAGTCACTAAGTAGGTAAAGGAAGCTATAGTGTCAGCCACTAACTGAATAAGTAAGAAAAACATATGTTAAGAAGAGTGGCCATTACTGAATAAAAAAATGGTCAATAATATAAATGATGAGTAATATTGGCTGCCCAATATAGTCTCTGGGATAGTAGGGGCTACTGATAGTATCAGCTAAGGTTGATCAGTCATTAAAGATAAACTTCTCAACTGCAAGTGATGCCAACTTCTGCTTATATCATCACTTTCTTCTGAGCATATGCTTCATGGTCTTTGGTCAAGTTCAACTTTCTCTTCTATGACCAGATATCTGCCTATCTAAGAAAATAATGGACTGTCCACTCCATTTCTCTGATACAAGTATATGTTTCTCAGTCCATCTGTCTTTCTGAGTGTGGGCACACAAATAGTGACTCTAATTGACTAGATTTATCAATGCAAAGTCATCAGAACAATGAAATAAATATATTCGCATTTACAAAGAGATTTATGATCATTATCAATGTCTAAATTAGATTTCCAGATCCAGAACAGCTTAAGCCTTGAAGACCCAGGTATATTGGGATCCAGAATAGCTGTACTCCTAACCAAGTCTTCCTTTGTTAGAATAGAATACATTCTTAAATCACTTCCTAGTCTTATTGAAGCAGCATGACATTTTCCATAGGCACAAGTTTTTACTGAAATAGCAGTTTGAAGCTTTGAGATTGCACTTTGTGCTCTGGCTTTGACACTTTTGCTTGGTGCCTGCTACAGGATATAAGAATACATAAACAATTCCTCTGCAATTAACTCCTAAAGAGCTTGTAAATACTATTTGACCTGCAACTGCCACAAATCTCTTTCAATAGCAGCTAAGGATGGAGAATCATCCATAATAGAAGATGGTAAGCAAATCTGAAAGTTTTCTGGTGCTGCTGCCACATCAGTGTCTATTGTCTGGTCAATGGCTATTTGGTCAGCTAGCTGGTTAGTGGCCTTTCTGCTGGCTAGCTGGTCAGCAGCCCTTCTATCAGCTAGTTGGTCAGCAGCCTTTCTGTTGGCTAGCTAGTCAGCAGTCCTTTTATTGGCTAGCTAGTCAGTGGCTCTTTTGTCTGCTGTCCACTCTTTAGTCATTTAATCAAATGCATCTAAAATTTTGTCTGGTTGAAGGAGAGAAAAACTAGGAGTCTTTTTCACATAGCCTGACTTCATCTGGGCAGCCAATAACATATTGAGTTGATTTCTCAAAGATTTTCTTTCTCCTTCAACTTTTTCCTGTAAATCTTCCCTTAGCTCTTAAGCTAGGTGTTGTATCAAGTCTTGTAACCCAACTCTAACAAACATTTAGCTTTAAAAAAAGATTAAAAATGGAAATTGCTTACTGTTATTCTTTAATATCAGGGGCATGCTAGACTCACTAATAATTTGAGTCACTCAGCTGCTGTTTGCTATTTGCTATTTGATATTTTTTCATGGCAATATTTTATGTCTTCTGAGCCTTCAGTATATCCATCAGACCTAGAATAGTGACACTTCTACCTGCTCCTGCACATGGACCTAGAATAATGCTAGAATAGTGCTAACCCTTCCTGCTTCTGCACTTAGTAATGCTTCTTCATAAAATCTCATGCAGTTACCTTTACCAGTTCTTAATGCTGGAAATCTTTTAGCAGTGTTAGAAGAGCAATGGAGACTCAAACATGTGGCCATGGCTGAGGAGCAAAGGAGGCAACATGCTCAGAGAGTATTAAAGGATCAAGAGAGGCTTGCTATGGCTGAAGAACAGGCAAGGTAACAGGTTCAAAGTGTATTAGAAGAGCAACAAAAATGACAAGAAAAAGGAAGAGTGGAACAAAAGGTCTGTCATATTCAGCTTGGGACATCTATCTATTGGGACTCATAAGGTTTAATAGCATGTAGATCTCAATCCAGAACATATGCCTTTGAATCAGGGATTTGAACCAAAAGTTCAGCTGCAACAACTGCACACAAATAAAAGGAAAAGGAAGGCTGAAAACCTCATAAAGGATGATATATGATATACTTTGATTGTGCTACTAGTAGCAACAAAAGTTTGCCAATATTATCAATGGGACAAAAGAGGAACTTCTTCCTCAAAGGAAGGTGAACTATGAGATTAATCTCCCTGGTCACTACATATCACCTGCTAACAGAAACTTCAGTGCACAAGATAAATTTACCAACCCTGCTTACTATAGCATGTCATTAATCTATACATAACATAGAGCAAACTGAACAGGTTTTTGATTGGGTCCTTCAGACTTGATAGGAGAATTATGCTCTTTATCTCACAATATCAGAAACCAGTTCAGGATGGCAATAACCCCTAAGCACATTGCACCTTCTAATGTTATCACTTATCAAGAACCCCAAGACATCTATGACAATGCACCTTCCACATTCTTGCTTAATGACCCATTATTTGCTATGCTAACTATTAACAACTCCTGGGCAAACACCACCTCTGTCAATTTAGTCAGAGCCTATATAGAGTTGTTAGCCTCTAGAGAAGAGCCTGTTAAGCTCATGGTTGTTAAAGATACCTAGTGGTTGTTAAAGATACCTAGTCTATTAGGTCAAAGAAGGAACAAACTGCAACAAAACTGTTAACCAACAGCTAAAGAATAAGAAGTGGATGTTACCTCCTTTTCCTCCTCTAACAACTCCTTGGCTTTCTTCTTGCCCTTACATTTGAAAGCCTACCAAAGACTATTAACATTGGAAATAGTTCTTATTTGACCTAGTGCTTACCAGTGCCTCCTTGCCCTTGGACTGGTCTACTTTTTTGTCTTTTCTTGAAGTCTGTATAAGTTATTAACAGCCAATATCCTAAACAGTGCTTACCAACTGCATTATCTTTATTTTTGGCTTAATAGTCTTAGGAGTCTTTAAGATTGTAAGCAGTAAGGGCAACTCTTCTTTCTTACCCTCCAAGTGACTATACTCCTCACCAACACCACCCATCCAACTTGACCCTTCCCTTCTGTCTTCTCTTACTAGCCTTCAGACTAATACAGCTAAGTCCCTAACCAGATGCTGAAACATGAGCTATTTTTTAAGAGACAAGTGTTCAAAAAGCTAAAAAGTAGTTACTGATGCTTCCAGAACATGTAAGCAACACTGTTAACAACTTATTGTCATCTCAGAACCTGCTATGGGATCCCTGGCCTTTTATAAACTAACTTGCTAATGTCACTCTAAATAACAAGGAGTGTCTGTTAACAATAAAATTCAAACTCACAAAGTTTCTATCAAATGGCCTTATCCAAGCCTTACCCTTGTACTTATCATAAAGAAAGTGGCACTTCACTTTCACTGCCTCTATTTCAGGCCAAACAATGCTACTAACAGCCATATCCTTGAACTAGTGCAAATATATTAATATAATTGACATAATGACAACCTGGAAGTTAATGCCCAAAAATGATTATGCTAGCAACAGGACTTTTGGAGCTTTTTCCAGAAACTCCTATGCTATAGTCATCTAGGCAAAGGTAGTAGCAATATCAAAAAACATGATGAGAAGCATCAAGGAAAAGGAAAGAGTTGAAAATACAAAGTCCAAAGGATTGCCAGCTTTTCATAGTTACAGACAAATGGTGCACAGGCCACTTTTGCACAAACCCCAGGCATGAGACCTTAAAAAAGTTTCATTGACTGAGGACAGTCAAGATTTTTGCAGAAAAGAGGATGATGAGACTCATCAGCTGCTGATTACTAATAGATCTGACTCCACAGCAAATTTGCTGAGTCAACAAGAGTTGATACAAAAACTTAAAAGGACTTACCTAATTGTAAGAGGAGCTTAACAACCAACAACCTACCAATTAACAACAATCATCTTAACAATTAACAACTAACAAGTAGCCACTACTGGTCTATCTATTTAACAATTTAACAACTTAATAACTCTATTGGTGTTTAATACCTGAGTATCAACAACTATGAAGCTTACAAGCCCTTGTATAAGCCCTTATCAGCCTCTATTTCTAGCCTCCTTTCCATCATTATTTACAAATCTCTTGATACAGGAAGTTTTTCTATTCAGTGGCCTTCACCTATACAGTTGCTTACTAACTGAATGGAGGCTGCCCTAAGTTCATATTGATCAGTACAATTAAATAGAAAAATTTACTGGTTTCTCTTTTAGAATATAATACATACATATAGCATATATACCTTTTCCAAGTAGCTAGAAAACAACAAGAGAATACCCAGGTCCTTGACATGGTATTAGTCTTAGAAAAAGTTTACTCAGCTCTCTTCAGCCATTAAGGCCCTAGTCATTATCTTGTCTTTGTCAATAGCAGTCCACTAAAACTATTTTTGTTGTTAGCACCTTTAGCTAGCCATTAGTTTGTTATCCTCTCCTTTTGAACAGTGCTAATAACTTAGGTCTTTAGTCCAAGTTAAACAGCTCTATTAAAGGTTTCTTAATGGCCTATCAACTTCTAGCATCTGTAACTGTTAGCTAAATCTCTGCTAACAACTATCACCTTTACCTCACACCACTACTGGCACCATTAATACCATCTTACCAGGTTTCTAAGACTTTTGCTCTTTGAGACTTCTCACACTACAAAGTCCTCAGCTTGCTAATTTTCTAGCTGCTTTTGTTGGGTTTTCCTTGCATTACAGCTAGACACTAAGCTAATGCATTATCAGGCTATGAAAACTACCAACATGGAGCAGATTAAGCATCTTCTTCTGGTATATAACATTATTTGTCAATAGTATATCAAATTCTTTGAATGTCTTGCAGAAAGCTCAAGAAATGTTACCTGACAGAGTAGCACTGTACTATGCAATTGGGCTATTCCATGTCCATGGTCTCAAGGAAGATTTTCTTTTTGCTTTTCTCCATTTTTCATCACTCATGTTGGCCAGCTGCTAGGAGAAATAATTAAAAGCTGAATAAAATTTCACAAATGGCACATACTGCTATTCTAGCCCATTGTGCAGAAATTCTTGATAATCATATGTGTGACTGCAATCAGGAGAAGCTCCCAGACATGGGTTAGTGTCCTTCTTTGGCTCTCTTTCAATGTCTCAAGCAGATTAAGCTCTATCACTGTAGCAAAAATATTAGATAGTCACTGACATGTGAGAAACAGCAATTTGACATTTTGGACTACAATCTATTAGTATTGAGCCTGCTGATCTAGCAATATGGAAGGCAGAAATCACTCATGCAGAATTGCTGAGAGATCAGGATTGCCAACACTGCACAAGAAGAGGTAGTGGTAGCACCATTCTAGACACAGGATTTTGTAATGGAGTATTGAGCCTGCTGATCTAGCAATATGGAAGGCAGAAATCACTCATGCAGAATTGCTGAGAGATCAGGATTGCCAACACTGCACAAGAAGAGGTAGTGGTAGCACCATTCTAGACACAGGATTTTGTAATGGAGTATTCCATCCTACAGAAAAAACAGTTTCAGGAATGGCTACAGCTAGCTGAGCAGGAAAAGGTGGCATTATTCTAGCCTCCTGTGCAGGAGCAGGTAGAGATGTCACTATTCTAGGTCTTTGTGCAGAAAGAGGTAGTGGTGGCACCAATCTAGGCACAGGATTTTGTAATGGAGCATTCCATTCTTTAGGCAAAACAGTTTTAGGAATGATCATAGAAAATAGATCATTAGCAGCAAGAGGCTGTCTAGTAGACTTTCCTGTAGAGCTAGAAGCACTGACCATTGCTTGATTATTACCCTCAGTTCTCATGTCATTTTTCTCAGGTCTAAAGTGAAGTTGTGGTATAATCACAGTATTGATCTGTTCTCCAGATCTTCTGTTTGTACAATGATCATCAGGACCAGTCATTTGTAATTATTGAAGTCTCCTATGACTTCTAGTCTGTCTCCTTTGGCTGTCAGGAGTAGTAGGCAGTTGATTTCCAGTAGGAGGTTGCCTTAAATGTTTTAGCATTTTATAACCCTAAATCATTTACATGAGTAGTTCAAGGGTCATTAATGAACTGCCACCAATGTGTGTCAATGAATGTATAAGCCAATATACATACATTCTTTGTGTGGTCTTCCTTCCACAGCTTTGGGACCATGGGAAGCTTGGTCATGTTGTGTCAAGAAACACATGAGACCCATGAAAAACAGTGTCCACTGAATTGAGTTGGCCATTTCTAAACACACAGACTATGTGACACCCTTGAAATGGTACCAAATGGTAGGACAAACATTATATAGTTGCCTACTATACATAGTTTTCTTAAAAATAAAGGTTTCAAGGCTATAACAGGAAAACAGCCAGATCTTACATAATGTGGTTACAATAAAGGGAAATTGATTACTTGAAAAGGAAATTTCTTTGAGATTAAATAGATAGATTAGAGTGGCTTGTCGCAAGAATTAATTTTCCTGGTGACTTGTGCTACATGCTCCATCTCACCAGACCAGGTCTCCCTATCTCAATGGGAAGTCTTGCCTTTCCATCAATGCCCATAGCTACATTGTGAATGGATTAATGAGCTTCAGCGATCTGCTCTTCCAGTCTTTGCATTTCTTCCTTCATTACAGCAAGACGCGAACGTATGTCAGCTTTTACCTCATTTGGATTATGGGGGTCCGCTAAACTCGTCGACAAGGGAGCCAGCTCCGGAAAGAAAGCAGTGGACATAGCTGACAGCGCCTGCGAACCGTCATTTTGATTGAGGTCCTGAAATAGATCGAAACCACCAGAGGAATCTGACAGATGTCGAAATGAAGGAAAATGCAGATCGATGTCGGAATTGAGGTTAGACATTGTTAGTTGCATTGCTCTGGCGGTAGAAAGAGGGTCGCTATAAGATGGAATGGCTGATTGGTTGGGGATGAAAAAAAGGTCTGAAAGAGGATGCGAAGCAGGTAAGGCGCTTGTTTTTTCAGAACAAAACTCTGGAAATGAATGTTAGCCCATTTTTGAATTAGATGCCGTATTAACGTACCTTGTTGGCCAAGAAGTGGTTGTTCAAACATTTCATTGTAGTCAAAATAACTGGTAGATATTTCCAGACCATCAGAAAATCTGTCGCCAGTCACCACAGGCGTAACGATATCAACACATTGCGACGCAGCTGTAGAACAATTGAGCCTCAGAAACCAACGACACATCCATTACTTACAGGATATTTCAGCAAGCGCTTCGTTTTTTAATCGTGTATCTACTTCTGAAGTAGAATAAGTGTAGAAGGCTAGATCCAGCCCTTGAGTATCATACAAAGAAGGATCGACATTCACCGAGCTCAAGGCACCAAGGTGAGCGTTGAACCAGTTACCTAAATCTGAAACCTCTGAGTCAAATGATGTGGGAGGCATCGGAAGGGGGTCTGAAACTACATGCAATCCTGATGCGACAGGGGCACCTCGCGATCTTCTTGGAGTACCCTGCCCGTCTGACTCAGAAAGGCGTCGCTTCCGATCAATGACAGGCAATGGTGTCAAATCTGAGGAAGATAGGGGAGAAGCACTTCTTCGTAAAAGTTCGGGTGACGAGGGTGTGGGTGATGGTAGACCAGTAGTGGCGGGTGGCGACGATTCAACTCTGAAAAAGAAGCAACTTGTTTGAATAAAGCGTCGATATGGGGAGACGAAAGAAATACCTGGCACGTTTTACCGATCGGTTTGTTGATGTGTTATCATCACCTTCACGGGAAAAACTACGGCGCTTTCTCCCTGTGAGAGCATCAGAAGGTGTTGGAAAAATTTCTGTGTCCTGTTCTACTAATGGAAATTCGGGTAATTCTGGAGAACGATCTGGAGAATGCAGAGGTGATGGATAGGAAGATGCCGCCTTCTGACGTTTTAGCTCCTCCTCTCGCGCGTGTATCTTAGCTTTCATTTTCATCTCGGGCGTCAAATCCTTCACGGCCACATCCAGCTTCGCCGCCAGGGTTGTTTCTACAAACTTATCGACGTAAAGGTTTTTCGCTGAATTCTCCATTTGTGCAAATTCGGACTCGAGGGTAGTGCCAAGGGGTCGCATCTCATCGAATCGCACAAAAAAGCGCATCGCGGCATCCACAATATCGGCACGTTTGTTTCCAAAGTGCGTTTTCCGCAGAGAATTCCAACCGATTCGACTTCGAGCATCAACAAACCAAGCCTCTACACTCTTAACGTCCGATTTCGCCTTGCGGGCAATGTTGACGCGGACTTCCTTGGGAGGATATGGATTATGAATGTTCGCAAGTAACCAACGATAGGCAGGTTCTATATATGTAGGATGATGAGATTTAGAAGTGGGACGAGATGCAGTCTTTGATGGTTTGTCGAGGTGAGATGGTGAGATGTCGTGGATGTTGATGCGCGAAAATATAGCCTCCAATTCACCGTAGAATGTAGAGGTAATAGACTGTGCTGTCGTGTGGAAGTCGAAAAGGTAATCATTGAACAATCCAAGACTCGGGGCGACGATATCGCTAATGCGACTGCCAGCCTGAGCAGCACGATCGGTGTTGTCGTTTGAAAGAGCCATGGCAGAAGATTCAGCAACGGGCGCGTCTCCAGGTTGCAGTCCAGCTAGCATATCAAAGGTAGTCGGGGCTGTCTGTCGGACTTGAATTGCATCACATTGTGCTTACTAATGCCATTGTTCGACGTTCTCATCACTTACACTTACTCAAACGACATATTCGTTCCTCAAATGAAAATGTGACAAATGGTCCCTATATGATTTGGTATTTAAAAACTATATCCGATTAAAGTTTACTTCGCGAACTGTGAAGCCTACAAAAGCAATCAACTTGTCTGATATCACAAGAAAGGATTCACAAACTCACCAAGCCCATCAACCCACTGAGTCCACCAGAGTTGCTACCACCCATGAGGGATCCTCCACCACCAAATTTAGACTGCACCAACAACTTCATGACTGTCATCGCAGCACCATTGACAGCATCTTGTTTGTTACCCGATGCGCCTCCTCCAGACTTATCGAATAGCTTTGTCGCTTCCACCATCGCCATGCTGATAAGCTCAGTCTGGGAACTTCCACTCTTGCCTCCTGAGGTGAATTGCTTGAGGACCTGATCGGATCATTGAAATGATGGACGCTTCGACTGGGAGATGAATCACCTGCATGGCAGCAGCACCGCCAAGGGAGCTAGCACTTAGACCGGAAGCATTTCCTTCGTCGTATGCTTTGCGATGAGCGTTGGTCACTTCGTCCTCATCGACAGGCTTCTCATGATCCTCCTGTGAAGTTTGTAAGGATAATAACCATGACAAGGGGGGACTTGATAAGATATACCTTGTTATTACCGAGGAAGCCCATCGCGGTCTGGAAAAGGTCCTTATCGCCAGATCCATGTTCATGTGCTCTCTGAATAGCCTCGTCGTGGTTGACTAGGATCAGAGTTAAATAACATCAGATCGATTGACCTTATGATTCTCACTGTCGGTTCTCCCTCCAGAACCGGGCGCAGAGTTGTCTGGAGAGTTGAATTCTTCGCCGCCAGTCTTCTTCACATCCGCTGGAGGTCGAGACGGAGCAATATCAGTGATGTGTTATCTGAGGAGATTGATCGATCGTACATTGAGACTGGTTGTAGGTCTTGAGACCCTCCTTTGCAAGATTGATGAAGCTATCCTGAAGTAAATCAGGTGAGATCAAAAGGACCCAGCTCCAGAGGAGGGAGTCTCACCATGGTGATTTGGGTATAACTTGTGTTGACAACAAGAATGCAGACTCTTTATAGGAATGACATCATCATCGATGCGCCACTCGTGATTACCGGTAACCGAACAAGAGATTAGATTCTTCCGGAAGGCTACATATGTCCATATGAATTGACACCTTGTGACAAAAAGTTGGCTGAGGGGCGTTCTCTGCCACTCTCGTCGCTTGGCTAGTCATTGTTACAGGATAGGGGTATGCATCCCGCTTTCAAGTGGTGCACTCGTAACCAGAACACCAGTCGAAGATGACGGCGTTGAAGATACATCCGGAGCTGTACCTGCAGTCCCAAATGCACCTTGCACCGAACTTTTAGCCTTCTCCAATACTTCCTGCATTGTACCAGCTTCACCCCCGACACTGTCCGGAAGATAGCTCTAAGTAAAAAGATTGATCAAATGCGACCATCAGAAACGTTATATACATACCTGGGCGGTTGAGATCGCTTTATCAGCTATTTCTTTCGCTTGTTCGACGTAACCTGCGCCCGCTACTTTGAGAGCTTCAACATCATGTTGTCCTTCAGTCACAGCTGCATTGGTTTTGGCTGATGCCTGCTGTTGAAGCTGATCGACAGCAGAAGGCTGCTTTCCAGTCAACGCTGGACCTTTATGCTGAAATGGAATGAGAAAAAAGCAATGAGCTGTGAAAGAAAAACGCCTACCCTCGTCGCATTTGCCGTATCTTGCGCGACATCATGAACGCGCTCCGCGTTCTCTTCAACCTCACGAGCAATCTCAGCAGTGGGTGCTTCTATCAGTGCTTCTGCCGCAGTCGTCTCGAGTTCCACGAACCTATACGAGCGTTCGTCAGGATAGGTAGGATAAGTATACAAGGAACGCACTCTTTGCCATGAGCCTCAGGAACGTTGAAAATATGACCAGTAGTCCTCGACATACTACACGAAAAAACAAACAACGCACTGGCACTACGCTAGCATTATATCGGGAAGGTGAACAGGGTATGACATCATTATGGCATTTACAATGACGACAGCATAAATAAACTCTATGGAAGGGAAGCTCTATCCTGTGCCTTCTGGAGAGAAAAGGACATTTGGAGTAGGTATCTAAAGATTGGTAGGAAAAAATAGTTGTCATGACGCCGTATGAAGACTCAGGAGTAGGAAGCGGCATGGATCATGAGTTGGATTCGAACGAAAGAAAAAAGAAAGAAATCGTCTTCCGAAAAGCATGATACAAGGTCCAAAACAGGAACTGAAAGGTGGAAAGGACAATGACTATCGCCAGCTCGCAGAACTGAACGGATAGGAAAAATCGTACGATATACAACATTTGAAACAACCCGTTGAGGTCAAAAGAAAGAAAGATAGGCGCGATCAAGCACAGTTTTAATGCTCGTCCTCCCAGGTCCCCATTTTTAAGAAGCGCGCAAGGACCTCCTCAGATCCGCGCTTGAATAGTTCGACACCACGGGCAGGATCCCATACGCGTCCACCTTTCCGCAGAGGCGAACTGACAGGTTGCCCTTCCGACGGAGACATAGGACCAATTGAGGATACAGGCGAGACAAGTGAGGAATCGTTCGACGTCTGACGACTGATGGCGGATGCATTTCCAACAGGTGAAGAGGCCATGCGAATTGCAGACTTTTGAGATATAGATGCACTCCTAAAATGTCGGGCGACTGGAATAGGAACAGATGTAGTAGGCAGCTGTAAACTGAGCGGAGATTGAGGACCGGGCTGTGGTGAACACAGTCTAGCTTCAGCAGTAGGAGAAGAACTTAAAGCTGGTGATCCGCCTGGTGGACTTGCAACGTCGTGCATTGTGACAGAGGGAGGGCTGGGCCGGCTAGTCGGGGTCCAGTGGCGCTTGCCCAACAATGTGGGCTTCTTGCCTACTCCGGCGTTTCCGTTCTGTGGTGTGGCTGGAGGAGTGGTTGCTTGAACGCCTTGTGTTATCATCTCCCGCACTTCGGTTTGAACACCAACATCACGGTAATGCAATGGTTCAGCAGAACTCCGGATCGTGGGCGCCGAGGAACCTCGTCTTGAGCGGGTTTGTTTCATAGGCTTCACCTCGAACACGTCCTCGTTCGGTTTGTCGTCCTCAGCTGGCATCTCTTCTTCACTGTCCTCTCCTTCATCTTCCACGTCGCCATCCCTACTGCTGACATCTGCCCTGTCATCCCATTTGTTCTTTGCCTTCTCCCACCCCTCCTCAAACGCTGGCGCCAACGATTGAGTCGGTGGCGGACGCACGAGACGAGATGCATACTTTTGAATACTGGGGACAGTGTCCCAAGCATTCGGATACATGAACGAGGGTGGAACTCCTTGACCTAGTGGTGACAACATGGTATGAGAGGGAACCGATTTCGTTTCTGGTGTAGTCGGCAGCTCAGAAGATGTCCGACTTGACTGGCTTTCCGGACTTAGAAAAAGGGCAGGTTTAGGAGAATCAGCGGCGGGAAAGACTCTTCCCGGGAGATAGCGCGGCTTCTCCTCCCAGGGAAACACAGGTTTGACCTTTGTACTGTCCGGGCTAGGAGTAGCGCCTTCGCAACTTTCTCCGGTTACATTTCGATAATGCCCTTGCTTAATCAATGTTTCCGGTATTTCAGAACGTGGTAAAGGTTCAAAGAGTGCCCTAGAGTTCGGAAGTGGGGTTTGGGGCTCTTGATGCGTCTGTTGGTCCGGCTTCACAGGCGACGGATCCCAAGCGTTTGGAAAGTAGGTATCAGTGGGAAAAGCATTAACAGCGGGTGTTTCAGTGGGTGGCGGCTCGACAGCTGCGTTCCATATAAGCATTGTAGGAGAGTGCGGCCGGGCAGGCGCTTTACGCTGCTCAGCTTTGGTAAAAATTGCCGGCAGAGGCGAAAGAACCTTGTCATGTTCTGGTTGCCGCAGCCTGAGTTTAGACGGACGGTTGGAAGGGCTTTCGGGTGCTGATGGGGTAGGGAACGATAAAAGAGTGGGCGTATCACGTTCAACACCAGGCGTCACGGGTGGAAGAGGTATCGTCTGCATATGGGGACTAGGAGGTAATTCATTCGGGCCAGGAGTTGGAAGTGTATGCCATCGTAGAAGAGTTTGAGCGGGAAGGTTGAGAGTGCGCGCGACCGGTGTGTGTGGATCTTCCTCGAATGATGATAGAGACAACGGTTCAGGATTGGTTTTCTTTTCAGCTTCGTCTTTCACATCTATCTCAAGCACTTGTGATACTTCCTCAACTGGTGTCTTCGTTTTAGGTCGCATCAAGTCTACCCGCCCCTCAAGTGGCATGCTTTGGTATTGGCCCTCAGGGCGCTGTTCATCACGGAGATGATCGTACGGAGCAGCAGATGCGGCACTCATGCCCTCGATGGCTAATCGTCGTAAATCGTCCAAGCTCAATACGTCTTGTGACGGCAGTGGTGCACCCGTCTGATTCCAAGCGGACTCGTAGTGTTTGGCCTCGAAGTGAGGTCGCTTGGCGGGCAGAGAACGATAATGGCGATCGTAGACGTCGTACCACATATTCACTAGAGCGTTGTAATCATAAGCTTGGGTTGTGTCCGACGGATGATGGTGGCTTGAGAAAGGAGAACGGAAGGAAAGGGAATTCCAAGGTTTGTTTGGGCCGATGAAGTGAATGGCAGATATTTGAGAACCGAATCGTTCATATGCAGGTGCATAACTACCAAGAGCATAAGAAAGTTGAATGCCAGAAGAGTAATTGCTTAAATGACTCACGTATATGCGGCAGTCGGGGTTGTATTGTAGGTAAAACTGAGTCGGTTCCAATTATGTCCTCGCCATTCGTTGAGAAGTCCTTGATCACCCCCATCCCAAGTACCCTTCGACTTTAACAGCTCGCGAAGCTCATTGAATTTGTCTTCTCCCGGGGTCAGGACCATAACCCCGGAATTGAAGATATCGGGCCATCCGACGTCTGGTGATGCGGAAAACTCGTGAGGTAAGGTGAATAGATGTGAAAGAGGGCGAATGGGAAGAACGTCGGCATCGAGGAAAATGATTCTGGAAAACTGGGTGAGGCGGAATATGTGCAATTTTGTCAGGACTGTGTTGAGGTCAAGACGACCTATAATTGATATTAGTTTCTACCAAGAGAGGAATCAGATGGAAAGGGATGATTCAGTATTTTGTACCCATAAACGCGTCGGAGCCGCTTTGAAGGACCTCTTAAAGCCTTTGCCTGAGAGTAAAGCAAGTATTGCAGCGGAGGGCAGCCAGGAGACGCGTGGTAGAGAGGGTGTGTTGCATTTATTTCGAAAGGCACTCACCAAGCAGAGCCAAACCAGCTTCATCCTGTTGTAGAATTGTCTCAACGCCGATAACAATGTCGAACGCGTTGCGTAAAAGTTTGATGGTAGACACGTCGACAGTTTCTGGAGTCACTAAGCACACCGTCTGGAATTCGACCTCCGGAGGGACGGCGGGGTATGGATGAACATCTTTGAGTGCGCCAGCGAGAGCAAGAGCACCAGGCAGATATGAATCAGAGGAAATTAGAGTGACAAAGGCATAGGGAGCCATACGACCAGCGACGCAATGACAGAGGGAGTGGAGCGAAGCAACCTTCTCAAGCTCCTGCATTTAGGGTCCTCCCAGAAAGAAGTTACGTAACGAGAAATTGAGGTGACAGACTAGTCTTATCTCTGTGTGTCCAAGTCAACATTCGCGTTCTCTCGAGAACTTTCGTTTCCTCAAGGAGCTGACTTTTTCAATTAAGTACTTTTATTGCAAGTCAACTACAGATAAGTGATTGCCGTTGGGCGAGAGATAAGTACTCTGCAAATACATCGGTCACAACGTCACAGGCGGCATGTCCGACCACTTACGAATCCGCCGACATTTCTGACCCCATATGCATCCGTGGATGGACAGTCATGGCCTTTTCCTGTCGTATCTACCGCCTACCACTGGGGCTGCGGCCGTCGCTCATCCCAACTCTAGAGCCGCATCTTTTCCCAACCATACGGCATACGTCCACGAGGGCTAGTTATCCACTTCCGGCCTGGTCTCGGTGGGCTGCCTACCGAAAATCACTCTGGGTCATTCCGTTAATTGGAGGAGCGACTCTCTATTTGGCCCCACGGCCAGACTCTCTTCTTCCTAGCATCTTCTCTTCTCCAACCCTAATTCCATGCCCATGTCCCGCTGTTTCAAATTCCCAAAACTTCGTCATAGCATCACCGTCCGAGGCCGATTATACTCTTATGGCGCGACTACGCGCTTTTTTTCGCATCAGGATTTGGGAACCCCTTCTTACGGCCAAACGTTTCATCTATCTGTTTGCCCTCTTCATTCCCGTCTTATTATGCAGCCCAATGCTTCTTGTCGGAAAGCCGAAGAAATATCGAGGAGATAGGTGGGGTGCAGTCTGGTGGTACGGTTTTCTCGTGAGCAGAATGGAAGCTGCAGGGCCAACATTCATAAAAGTGAGTCGAACTGAACTGGCTCTGGGTCAATTGACAATTGTCTATAGTTAGCTCAGTGGGCGGCATCTCGCGCGGACTTATTTCCTTCACTCTTTTGCGAACGTCTAGGAGCTCTGCATTCCCGGGGAACACCGCATTCCATCGAACACACCAAACAAGTCATAGAGAGAGTTTTCGAGCGTCCTTTCGACGAGGTTTTTGAAGAGTTCAACGACATACCCATCGGTACCGGAGCTATCGCCCAGGTGCGCAACTTGAGACTTTATCTGTCTGCAAGGCCGATGGCCTTTCTCTAGGTCTATCGAGCAACTCTCAAGCAGGACCTGATACCACCATCATACCTTGGTCCTCGACGCTCGAGAAAGACGCCAGCAGCAGCCATAGGGCCGGTTATATTGAAAGATCCCCCACCATCTGTACCAACGGCATCGGTCGCTATCAAAATCTTGCATCCTGATGTGTCGAAGATGATTGCTCGCGACCTTTCTATCATGTCTTTCTTCGCTCGTGCAATCTCTCTCCTCCCTGGAATGCAATGGCTATCTTTACCACAAGAGGTGGAAGTATTTGGAACTATGATGTTCCAACAGCTCGATCTCAGGAATGAAGCCGAAAACCTATTGGCATTTGAACACAACTTCTCCAATAGAAATGTGCCCGTAACATTCCCAAGGCCTTTAAAAGTATGGTCGACGCAAGATATCTTGGTAGAAGAGTATGAGAATGCCCTACCCCTCGAGACTTTCCTCAGAAATGGTGGTGGCCCGTATGATGAACAAATAGCGACCAGCGGTCTCGATGCCTTCTTGGTCAGTAATCGTTCCGTTTTTCATCTCTTACATACTAAAATATAGGTTTGCCTTGATCAGAACATGCTTCTCCTCGACAACTTCGTACATTCTGACTTGCATCCGGGAAATATTCTCATAAAATTTACGAAACCCCTTTCAACTAGAGAGCTGCTCATCAATTTATATCACAGCACATTCTCTAATCATGACGAAACGTCTCCAACAACTACCCCAGTCGACCATCACAATTCAGACGAGATAGTATCACGTCTGCGTGCCCTCATTCAATCACCTTCGGCCTGGACTGCTGAGCTCGCTTCCCTGAGCGCCCAAGGTTACATTCCTGAAATTGTTTTCATCGATGCAGGTCTCGTCACGACGCTCGACGCCACGAACCGCCAAAACTTTTTAGACCTTTTCCGTGCCGTCGCTGAATTTGATGGCTACCGCACTGGTCAACTCATGGTAGAGCGTTCGCGTTCACCCGAACTCGCCGTTGATACTGAAACCTTTGCCCTCAAAATGCAACACCTAGTACTGAGTGTCAAGCGCAAGACGTTCTCCCTCGGCCAGATCAAAATATCTGACCTCCTTACGGAGGTGTTGAAGGCAGTGAGGGTGCACCATGTAAAGATGGAAGGCGATTTCATCAATACCGTCATCTCGATACTCTTGTTGGAGGGCATCGGTCGTCAGCTAGATCCGGGGTTGGATTTATTTGCGAGTGCGCTACCGATTCTGAGACAGCTTGGTGGTCAGATGGCTACAAGGGAATCGATGACGAAGAACTTGCCATCCAGCAATCTCGGAGCATTGTTGAAGGTACGTGTTCTTCATCACTATGTATCAATTTGCTTTACACATACATTGTCTATAGGTTTGGGTGTGGGTTGAGGCGCGGTCGTTTATTGCATCCGCCGTAGTAAATGCTGATGACTTGGTCAAATATGACCTGTAAGCTTTCTTGTATCCAGTCCTCTCAGCATAGAACTGATCGAACACATCTAGCTTATGCCCTTCAATATGAGATTGAATTAGCGGGTATAGCATGGACAACTTCAATACATGTAGTAATTACCTATAGAGCTATTTATATTTTGTCTCTATCTTGAACTCTCAAGAGCTTGAATAATGAGTTAGGTGCTTCGGGGCAGCCTGCCAGCAAAAAAGTAACTTACCTATTGGGGCAGTTGGAAATACGGACCGATTAAGTTTCACTTCGGACCACAACCTCATAGTTGCTATGTGAAGATGACTGCGCCAGCGCCCCTGACCTTCAACCGTGTGTACATCAATATCTGTCTCTTCTCTCGATCTCCATGACGAGGCCCCACTACAGAGACTGTCAAAGGAATCGCCGAATTTAGTGAGTAGGGACACCGATCATACACCCTATATCGACTGAGGAACGTGTATGCGTCAGTTGAAGTCGCGATCCATACCATCCTCTACGTGCGGCAGGTATACCCCGCAGACTTGTTTGTGCGCCGCAAGAAATACGATACGCCTGTCTTCCAGTCACGACATCCCGCGCTTAACGATTACATTTCTGGAGCGGTTAAAGCCGTTGCTGAGGAACTTATTTCGGTACGTGAAGCGCGTGTCAAGAAAACAGGTATTCATGGGAGGCAAAGGGTAATGTAGAGAAGGTCGTGGTGGTTATCAAGGACAAGGACCAAGTGGCGCTGGAACGCTTCATCTTTTCTGTGGAGAATATGATACAGGTCGAGGCGTTCAACAAAGATACGAGGTACAGTTTTCCCTGCCTGGATTTAATGGAATCATTCTTCATGCGCGCACAAGTGTCGAAGATGCTATGACTGCACGAACACTGGGACAATATTTCCGAGCGTTCCTAGTCAAGCTCGCAATGGCAGACTCTCAGCTCGCCCCTATAATAGTGGAGGGCGACCTTACCTTTGCAATAGTCCTCGAGCTCCGAGATAATACGACTCCGTCTACAAAACAAGCCACTGTGCGTAATTTATACGTTCACCAAGGACAGACCGTTCATATCCGACAGGAACCTCCACCTTGGATACCTGCCAACGCTCAAGACACGACACCGGGTGCTGATGATAAAGCCGAGCTACAGATGATCCGTGCAGTCAACACGGGAGTTATTAATGTGAGCTCAGGTAGTTTATCCAACTATTCAAACAATGTTGATGGTGAACGTAGCTTTCTCTCGCAGTGCAAGAGTCAGGTGCTAAACTAGAGCGTGAAAAGGTAGCTGCCAACGCTAAAAAAGCGGCTGAGGCCACACCGCGGAAGCCAGCTGCATCTGTCGAACCATCGGAAGTCGCAGCATTACCAAGGACATTGGACAATGAACCATGAATCAACGAACGCGACATTCGGTTTTTTGGTTATCCGAGAAAAATTTAAGGGTCCACAGTCAAGAGGGTTTTTACTAGTATGGGATATAGTATCATATACATGCCCTATGTTATCCACGGTTTCAATTATTGGTTTCGTTGCTTCGGAACCTTGAGCTTCAGGAGTCTAACTGATCTTCGTGTGACTATTGTGAATAGAATGAAACGAAATAGATGCATTAGTAATGAGTGATTCCTCCGAGCGGCCATTTGGACCAGTTTGTTCATCTTGTTGTAAGTAGTAATTGAACTCAGCATCCAGCCAGCCGTCAAGGATATGGAGATCAGAATATGCAACAGTTCTAACCTATGTGTATGATTATAAATCAATATTGTTCTTTTCACGCTTGGATATCCAATAAATGTGTCCAGTCTCAGAGACTTCAAGTTCATTGCAACCCATTGCTCATCGCACTATCCACTCCCTTACCTAGTTTTTAGATATCTTCTAATGCTAGTTAACATTAACGGTTCACACTCCACCAAGAGGTGTCAGATCGGGCGAATGTGGACATTGGATCTTGTTCTGCATTACGCAACGGATCTTTCCAGTGGACAATCGGCTGATGGCGGCACAGCATCGGTACTCATCTAAATTAAAAGTCCGACTCGAATACGATGAGCCTCAATAAATACAGTAATATCAGACAAACACTTCAAATAATTCACAGTATTTAGCATAATACCATGAGTTTTGAGATAGATATGAATAGTTTATAGCTATTATCTGACATGATATATATAAAAGATTCACAATAATACATCATTTTCCTGGATTTTTGTTGAAGATGTAGATCCCTGAGGACCAGGCAAGGATATATTTGTGAGCTTAGGATGTGTGGGCTGCCTTTCCAGATATTGAGGTCAATGAGGAGAGTCACCATGAGAATCATGAATTTGGGGAAGATTTTGTGAATGACACATATCAGGTGCATTTGCTCTGAATATAGAATATCCAACAAGTTCATCAGGATCCCAAGCCTTGTCTCCTCCTCATGAGTGATGCAGATCTTGTTAGAAAAACTCACAGAGGACTAGTCTATTTCCATTAGAGTCGACCTTATCAGAAGGTAAAGATTGAGGCAATAAAAGACCATGTAAGCAAGAACAGCTAGAACTCTGTACAGAATCAGAGAACACAGAATCAGTGAACAATAATGATTGCATAGTTCAATAGTTGTTCAGTAGGGTTAGAGCAGTCAGGTACCCAGATAACCAGTAGTTTTGTCCTCTCAGAATGTAGAATGTATGTTCAGAGTGAAGAATGTTGACATCCAAAATGCGTGCACCACCGACAAGCATCACGCCACCCCCTTTGTCCGCCGTGGCCAGTGGCCCTAGCGCCAAGGCCAACGACATTGTTACAGAACTGATCCATTGTTCCCAAATACATATATATAGAGACATACGATACATACACCCTCAGTCAATTATAATTGAACTGAGGGTGAGTACGGACTACATAAATACCGAGTAACACTTACTGATGTAACTTACCTGACAGACATTTACTTACTTGTCTATCAGGTAACCATCGTAGTCAATTATAATTGAACTGAGGACGTTTACTTACTTGTCTATCAGATCATATCAAACTGTGGGACACTTGTTATAGGGTTCTAACAAAGAATGTATGGATGCGGGCAGTGGAGAGTGTATAATAAATGCAGGATTAGCACGTTGCATCTGCATGGCCTTGCATATTAGCTCAAATGCCGCCGTTGCTTTGCCATTGTCTTGCCGAACTTGCCAGAATGTCAAAATATGTCACAACAATTTCCTTATATTGGGGGAGGGAGGTACGTCATAGCAACCATGTCCAGATTTACCCGATCCGACACCTCTTGCACTCCACTGTGCTCTACAGATCGTTCGATTTATACTCTAAACTCATTCTACTTCCATGGGCCTATGGACCCATGATAGACTAGTTAACAAAAAGCGTACTGAGGCACGACCAAGCAATTTAAGCAGCATTCCTTGCCATATCTTCACTTCGTAATATGGCATTAGCAATTTCTGCGTGTGTCAAAGGAGATTATGTGAATTTTGGCCTTTCGGAACTCGCACCGATCCAAGAGAAGACAATCGCTGCCACATGGTGTGGAAAATCGTCATGAAACAGCTGATCTTAGATAGTGACTCCGTCTAGAACGGGAGCCGACTGACTCTTGTCAACTCGCCCCAACATTGATACATCGATGTCATCGGATCTCGAAGCCCGGAATCGTCTTGAAACTTATACTTAAATAGGGGTGCTCAATTCTTGGTCAGTTCGTTTAGTTCACTTTTTTTGACGCTGCGGAGCTTCGGCAATTTCCACGAACTGCGAACGAAGAATTACCCGCAGTTCGCGATGTCCGTTCGACTTCTTGCTGGCGGGGTTTAAAACTGTTCTCCCTTGCCAGATAAGAGCTATCTTCCGCAATACAGAGCGTTTGACTCATTCTATTTTGTCCTCTGTACTGTTTCAGGCCACCTACGTATATAGTTTGAAGCTTTGTATGATTTTGGGTGCTTCATAGAAAGCTCACTCGTAAATTGATGTCGTTCCGGAATTGATTGCAAAACTGTGCTGGGCCTCTCTCTTTTGCAACCTTAGAACCCTAACATCTCAAAGCCGTCCTTTTTCATTACTTTCTTGTATCTGTTGCACTGTACTGGTCTTCCCATGTTACCTGATTGTCATCTATGGAAGAAGTCGAAAAGAGCTCGGTTGAAAAGTCCAGTAATTCAGACTGAATACCAGCTAGAGATCTTGTAGGCATGCTGTCGACAATTACATCTAATCTCATCTTATGATCTCATTTGGAGACGGAGCATGAAACAGGTTCACCCGGGCTTTTCAGCAGTTCATAAGGCGGTGTTTGAATTTCTTTGAGAGAAAGTGAACTGAACGAACTGAACGAAGAATTGAGCACCCCTAATAGCAAATAGCTCTGTCAAGCACGGGACCCGACTAATTCATATGGACTATAAAAAGTTTGCAATTCCTCTTTTTCTTCAGCATCCGAGTCGACACAAAACGAAAAGTTATGTTGCACGATACCCACTTCGAGACAAATGCGGACAGAGACACGCATCAGACACCTCAACTCTCTACCACCGATGCTTCTGATAGACCATTTAGTGTCTTCACGCCGAGCGAAAAATGGTTCATTGTCTCTGTTGTATCATTTGCTGGCATATTCAGGTTAAAGCTTCATAACTACATGTACCATCTCCTGTTGTTGACATACCTCTTTTATCAGCCCTTTGACAGCCAACATATATCTTCCTGCTCTCCCGACCATTTCAAAAGTATTCCAGAAGTCTATTGAGCTTATCAATTTGACAGTCAGTTTTTTTCCTTCGAACTTTGACTACTAAAGTAATGTCAATAATCTGTGTTGAAGGTCACGATGTACATGGTCATGCAAGGAATAGGTATCCTTTTCTTCATTATCCAATTAAAACGTGTAGCATACTCATGAGAGTTTGAAGCTCCCATGGTCTGGGGTCCTATCTCTGATTTCCGGGGACGGCGTCCAATTTTCGTTGCATGTTTAATCATTCTTGTACTCACATGCGTTGGATTGGCGTTGGTTCCAGCCTCCGATTACTGGCTTCTGATGTTCCTGCGATGCTTACAAGCCGCTGGATCCGCCAGTACGATAGCACTAGGTATTCAATTTATATTAAGCCTGATTTTGATGACATGTAATGTCTAGGCGTCGGAGTCATTGGTGATATCTCTGAGCCAAAAGAACGAGGTGTCTTCTTTGGGATGTTCACCATAGGGCCTATGGTATAGTCTCTGTCAGTTCTACTTAAATCTATCTATTTCTCGTTCTGAAGGTTGGTCCTGCCATTGGTCCGGTTATTGGTGGAGCGTTGTCTCAACATCTTGGCTGGAGGTCCAGAATCATTTTCATTTCTATTGCACTTGCTGAATTACTAACGGCTGGCACAATATCTAGGTCAATCTTCTGGTTTCTGTGCATTAGTGCTTTACTTTGCTTGGTGATGTTGATTTTGTGCGTTTCTTGATGTGGCTCTGAGCATCAGATGGGGCATGACAGCCTTGCAGGTTCCTACCCGAAACTTTACGAAGCATCGTTGGAGATGGTAGCGTGCTACCATCCCCAATATATCGCCCTATTATTCCCATGATTCGGACGCGAGGCGAACCCTGTTACGAATCTGTCTCGCCCACAAAGGGCATGCAAAATCCATTGCGGCTGTTGATGCACGCGGATATCATCATGTTACTTGTACTCACTGCGCTCATCTGTGCTGTTTACTATGGCTACATCGCTACTCTCTCTACTCTGTTTGTCACTGCATACCCTTTTCTGTCTGAGACTCAGATTGGTTTATGTTATATCGGTATTGGAGGTGGCATGGTTATTGGCAGTATATGCAACGGCAAGCTTCTTGACTGGGAATTCCGCAGGTTTTCGGAAAAGGTTGGAGAGAGACAATCTGCAGAGAATGGCTCGGATCCGGTGAGGGTCCTAGGAGGCAAGCAGAGTATTCCTCTACTCTTTCCTATAGAACAGGTACGAACAACTGATGGAGAGAACATTGTGATGACTGAATCCTGCTACAGGCCCGGTTAAGACTTCTTCCTATCCTACTTGTCCTTCTAGTCATTTGTTCTGCCGGCTACGGCTGGTGCATTGAAAAGAAAGTGAACCTTGCGGCGCCATTAATAATTCAGATCATCGGTAAGGCAGTCTGGCATAGATGTGCAAAGTAATATCTAACAATTAAGCCAAGTCGGCTATATTTCAATTGCGGTCATGAATTCAGCACAAACTCTTATGATTGATCTTTTCCCTGGTCAGAGTTCATCAATCACTGCCTGCGTGAGCGTAACATGGTCCTGTTGTGTTCATCTGAGTATTGATACTTCATGTTACAGAATAACTTTGTGCGGTGTACCCTGAGTGCAGTCCTGGTTTCTATAATCGACATCATCTTCAATGGAATTGGTATTGGATGGACTTTTGTACTCTTAGCCGGACTATCACTCCTTGGCATCCCGTTTATCTATCTTGTCATATGGATTGGACCTAGATGTCGTTCAGAACGACAGAGGAGAGCTGTACAACACACTTGATTCAAAAGCAAATGGATCTACGAACTTGGAAATTCCTTATGACTGCAGGAATGTTGAAAGGAGAGCCTGAGGATGCTGGAAGTGCTCACTTGTCTTACATAAGTATCTTATCTCATGGTAGTCATTTTTGGAGTTCTGTGTTTTCATTCTGAATCTAGGAACTCCAGGTATTGATTAGTTTATTATTCAATCCATTCTGGATTCACCAATTCCAGTCATTGTGCCCGCGATCAGCATAATTGTGACTCTTCCGGCTTGGTCCTGTCTTGCCTACGCACAGCTTGCTGCGACAAGGGGTTCATACATCCATTGTCCATCGAAATGTCAAGCCTCATGGTTTGCTTCGATCCAATGTTGCATATATAACTACGATTGCAGGACGACACAAGAAAAAAAGTCTGGTGACTCTAACAGAGAGAACCCGAGGGAGACGAGACAATTTCAATCATCGGCGGAATATTGACTACTGCCATGCCCTTTCATACTGATTCGCGGCCTTTACAGTCACCCCGAGTTTCTTTGCAGCGAGCAAGGGCCAATGGGGCGTTCTCAACAGTTCCCTCGCAAGAGATATTACATCTGCTTTACCGGATTCGATATAAGAATTCGCCTCCACCGGGTCTGTAATAAGTCCAACTGTGCCGATGACAAGAGAAGGATGTGCTTGTTTGAGGACCTCTGCGAAATATACCTGACATGCATGAAGCGTAAATGCATCAAGATCAAAGACAATGTGGATACAGACCTGGTATCCATGTTTCAAAGGAATCCTCTGATCGACCCAATTTCCGCCCGAACTGGTGTCGATAAGATCAACTCCTAACTTTTGCATCTCACCCACGAATATCTTGCTCTGCTGAATGCCCCACTGTTTCCATGTCCCCAACTCATCCTGTTCTGGACCCTCAGCCCAATCACACGCACTGATACGTACCCATAGGGGCTTTTCCCAAGCTCTACGGCATGCCTCTACAACACGAAGCGGGAAGCGAAGGCGGTTTTCTAAAGACTGACCACCATACTGGTCATCACGAACATTTGATAGAGGAGAAACAAAGGAATGAAGGAGATACCCATGGGCGGCATGTATTTCAATGAAGTCAACTGAGAAGTAACATTGAGTTACAATCCATTCAAACACACAAGGAACAAAGACTTACAACCTGCGCTCTTACACCGTTCTACAGCAAAGACAAAGGCTTGTACAACAACATCCATGTCTTTTTCCGACATGGCTCTCGGAGACGGATATGTTTGTGAAAAGGACAGATTGCTAGGGCCCAGAACTGGTGTCTGACAGGTAGGAGGACGGACAAGGAGCAAGTAATTTAACGACAACCAACCATTATCGGGCCAACCATTTTCATCTGCAGCAGCGGCATAGGACGCGTTGTGACCAGCTCTTCTCTGAACCCAAGGAGCATGTGTAGAAGCTTTGCGACCAGCATGAGCGAGTTGAATGCCGATCTTTGCACCCTGTGCATGACAAAAATTTACAATCCTCCGCAAAGGTTCTATTTGGGTATCGGCCCAAAGTCCCTAGATTGGCGTTACATCGAGCTTGGGGCATTAATCCACGAATGTAACTGACGAGGTCCTCAGGCGCAATTCTTCCCTCCGGAACGACAGCGGTTGCCTCCATACAAATCGCGCCCGCACCACGAGTGGCAAAGCCCTGCTCATTGTTGCTTTCAGAAAAGACGTCTACTCAGCCGTGAAAAGAAACGAACCCCGATGTGTACGAAGTGCCAATCAGTCGCATGTCCGTTGTCCGCACTATATTGACACATCGGCGCCTACGTATATTGGCTGTCAGCATCCAACGAATCATCGAGTGATGTCAACAAGATACATACCACGAAGATTCTATTCTTAAATTCCATTCCTCTCATTTCCAAAGGGCGAAACAAAGCGGGAATTTCATTGCCCTAAGTCGATCGGATAGTATTTGTCGAAAACATACAGAGTCAGATGACGGAAAGTACAATCATTGCGTACATTAAAATCCTTCTTCACCTCGCCTATGTATGATCCAATGGGCGGCTCATTGACAGGGAAATATTGATAAGCCCCAGGAACTGGCCGATTGATATGAGGTGACATGCTCATGCAATATGTAGTGGGATGAAACCCTGAGAAGCACTCAGTAACCTTTGCCGGGAGACTCGGCCCGAAAATTAATGACAAAACCTTGAGAAAGCTTCTCATATTTCACTCCTGTTTATCATGAATAAGGGAGGCATCCCTGACATCCTGCTCGAACAACTCAAGCTTCTTGAACAAGGGGCCAATTTCACTGGTATTCCACCAAGAGTTCAGTCGGCGTCCGGGAAAACATACTTTGTTAAATATGGCACATCTGTTGAACAAGAGCAATACAAGGGTGAAGTAGAGTCACTTAAGGCAATATGGGAAGCTGCTCCTGGACTTTCGCCCCGTGTATTATCGTCGGGAGTGAGCAATGAGAACCGGCCATTCTTTATTTCCGAATACAAAGACCTCCATCGATTGGGAGATTCTTCTGCGAAAGTGCTGGCAGCTAGAATGGCGACCGAGTTACATGCCACGGCTAGTGAAAGGGGCTTCGGGTTCCATGTGCCAACATACTGTGGGGTTACGAGGCTCTGCAATGGTTGGTTCGAGACTTGGGGGGAATGCTATGGTTCTATGATAGGTGATTTAGTGGATCAATTAAGGAAAAAGGGATCTCATGAGGAGCTGTGCGACCTCAGTGATCAAGTTAAAGAAAGGTTAGTTCATTGGATAAGAGTCGTTATGGACATTAATAATTACATTTACTAAAGTCAAGTACTCATAGGGTCATTCCCCAGCTGTTGGGTACCATATGTTGATAATTCGAGATGAATGTTCCCCTGAACAGTTCCTTCAGGTCCATTAGAAATTCAGCCTGTACTTCTTCATGGAGACTTGTGGGTAAGTGTTCCTAGTTGTCCGGCTAAACTTAATATCTGATGAGAGCTTTTCTGGAGAGCGGGAACGTTGGCGTCGACGGGTCACAGTCTTTGATCCATCTTCATTTTATGGACATAACGAAGCCGAGTGAGCATTTTTAATGAGAACGAAGGTTCAGCCATCTGAAAATCCACAGCCTGGCTATTTCTCGAATTTTTGGTGGATTTCCTCCCCTATTCTATAATACCTACCACGATTTGCGCCCACAGTCAGATCCCGTTAGTCAGTATCCTTACCGCTGTGATCTCTATGAGCTTTTCCACTACCTCAATCACACGCTCATATTTGGGGTGCGTCTCTAACAAAATGTAGTCGGAGAGTTAACGACATCCCCTTTTGGGTCAGGCAAGCTACGAACAGAGTGCAAGACGAAAAATTTTCAAATTGTTAGATTGGGCGGACAGTATTTAGGGGCTGAATAATTCCAGGTCATAGAATCCGTGAAATCACTTCGTAAACCATACGTGTGCTCATAAAACCTCAGTGTTGGCAATGAGTCTTATATGCATACTATCAAAAAATAGATTAGTCAACAAGGTCAAATGCTTAGTAATCGGTCAGCGGCTTCGGGCGTTTCTGCTCATGCGCGTTGTTGACATTATTCAATCTTGCAGGAGTTGTTCTTCCCGTTTTCTCTGTAGCCACGGAGCCTTCATTCCGAATTATGAGCCAAGGTACTTCTTACTACCACTAAACTTCCCTCGTCGATCGCTCACGTTCTCGCACAGAGTATGGTGCGACTGAGGACCCTTACTCTTACGATGATACCAACTATGGAATGGATGAGGATGAAGATGGCTATGAGGAGATAACCCAGGAAGACTGTTGGACTGTCATTTCCAGCTTCTTTGAGCAGAAGGGTCTAGTCCGACAACAGCTTGACTCGTTTGATGAATTTGTCCAAAATACCATGCAAGAATTGGTTGACGAGAATTCGGACCTGATCCTTGATCAGGCAGATCAGCACACTGGGCACGAAAGCGACATGACACGACGATATGAGATAAAGTTTGGTCAAATCTATCTCTCGCGACCAACAGTCACCGAGGCGGATGGTTCGGTAATGCCTGTGTTTCCTCAAGAGGCGAGGCTGAGGAACTTGACGTACTCTGCGCCCTTGTATATTGAAATGAAGAAGAGAGTCTTAGTCGGACGAGAGAGTTCAGACGGGATGCCAGGCGACATTGCTTGGGAAACGGAACATGACGATCACTCTGACGAAGCGACCAAAGTATGGATAGGAAAAGTGAGAAATACTCCTCACATGATGTATGTGGCTCTGACCGGTGTAGGTACCGATCATGCTTCGGTCCACGTTCTGTATTCTTCGCGATTTGGGAGATGAAGAACTCTACGACTTGAACGAATGCCCTTACGATTCCGGAGGATATTTCATTATAAACGGATCTGAGAAAGTCCTAATTGCACAGGAGCGTATGGCAACCAATCACGTCTACGTCTTTGCGAAAGCTCAGCCATCGCCCATTAGTTTTCTAGCTGAGATACGCAGCGCTGTGGAGAAGGGTGGAAAGACCATAAGTCAATTCCAGGTCAAAATGTTCCATAGGACTCAAGAGCGATCCGTAAGCATCATTTACCATACTGACTGACCTCCAATTAATTAAATATTAGTCAGGGAACGTGATGAAGGCCACTATACCCTATATCAAAGTTGATATTCCAATATGGGTCGTATTCCGCGCTCTTGGTGTGATATCCGATCGAGATATCCTGGAACATATCTGCTACGACATGCAGGACGCTCAAATGCTCGAGATGTTGAAGCCATGTATTGACGAAGGTTTCGTGATTCAGGATCGAGAAGTTGCCTTGGATTTCATTGGAAATCGCGGAACCACTACTGGTCTTTCACGCGAGCGTCGTATACGCTATGCACAGGAAATTTTGCAGAAGGAGATGTTGCCTCATGTGTCGATGGCTGAAGGTTCCGAGTCCAAAAAGGCCTATTTCTTCGGCTACATGATCCACAGGCTCCTGCTGGCTGCACTGGAACGACGAGAGTTGGATGATCGTGATCATTTTGGGAAGAAGCGTCTTGATCTAGCTGGCCCCCTGCTTGCTAACCTTTTTAGAATGTTGTTCCGAAAACTAACGAAAGATGTTTATCGTTATCTTCAAAAGGTAAGTTGCCCATTTCCAGATTTGCTCGTATGTTTACGTCTTTCTCCTTAGTGTGTGGAGACTCATAAAGAATTCAATCTTGCGCTTGCCGTTAAGCATCAAACCATTACCAATGGCCTTAAGTATTCTCTTGCCACTGGTAATTGGGGTGATCAAAAAAAGTCCATGTCCGCAAAGGCTGGCGTATCGCAGGTTTTGAACCGTTATACGTATGCTTCTACATTGTCCCATCTCCGTCGGTGCAACACGCCCTTGGGACGAGAGGGCAAGATTGCCAAACCCCGTCAATTGCATAATACCCACTGGGGAATGGTCTGTCCCGCGGAAACGCCAGAAGGTCAAGCGTGCGGTCTCGTAAAAAATCTTGCCCTCATGTCATGCATCTCTGTCGGTTCATACTCTGCTCCTGTCATCGAATTTTTGGAGGAGTGGGGTCTAGAATCACTAGAAGAGAATGCTCATTCTTCCACTCCATGCACGAAGGTCTTTGTCAACGGCGTCTGGATGGGTGTCCATCGTGATCCTGCCAACTTAGTCAAGACTATAAAGAAATTGCGGCGGAAAGACGACATCAGTCCTGAAGTTTCCGTTGTGCGAGATATTCGCGAAAAGGAGTTACGACTCTATACAGATGCTGGTCGTGTCTGCCGGCCGCTGTTCATCGTGGAAAATCAGCAACTTGCACTTGAGAAGAAACACGTTCGCTGGCTCAGTAACGGGAAAGATGATAATGGGGCCGATTACAAATGGGAGTCGTTGGTGAAAGGCGGCGTAGTCGAGCTCTTAGATGCAGAAGAAGAGGAAACAGTCATGATATCCATGACCCCAGAAGATCTCGAAACATCGCGATTGCAACAGAGTGGTGTCAACACAGCTATCAGCGAAGACTTTGATCCTGCAGCTCGACTCAAGGCCGGGATCAATTCACACACTTGGACTCATTGCGAAATTCATCCGAGTATGATTTTGGGTATTTGTGCCAGTATCATCCCATTCCCTGACCACAACCAAGTAAGTATCTGTGAAATCTGTTTTATTACGTGTTAACACTATATATCAGTCCCCCCGTAACACATATCAGTCTGCAATGGGCAAACAGGCGATGGGAATATTTTTGACGAATTTTCTCATTCGAATGGATACCATGGCTAACATCTTGTATTATCCTCAAAAACCTCTTGCTACGACAAGGTCGATGGAGTACTTGAAGTTCAGAGAACTCCCTGCTGGCCAAAATGCCATTGTTGCCATTCTATGTTACAGTGGCTATAACCAGGAAGATTCCGTCATTATGAATCAAAGTTCGATCGACCGTGGGCTGTTCAGAAGTATCTACTATCGAAGTTACATGGATCTTGAAAAGAAGAGTGGTATCCAACAGCTAGAAGAGTTTGAAAAGCCTTCTCGAGATAATACACTTCGCATGAAACACGGAACATACGATAAACTCGAGGATGATGGGTTGATCGCTCCCGGTACAGGAGTCGCAGGCGAGGACATCATCATTGGGAAAACAGCACCTATCCCTCCTGAGAGTGAAGAATTGGGACAACGCACGCGAACACATACCCGTCGGGACGTCTCAACGCCTCTGAAAAGTACAGAGAGTGGGATTGTGGACCAAGTCCTGATAACAACGAACTCTGAAGGGCAGAAATTCGTTAAGGTCCGAGTTCGGTCCACACGTATCCCTCAAATTGGAGATAAGTTTGCCTCTCGCCATGGTCAGAAAGGTACTATAGGAATAACCTACCGTCAAGAGGACATGCCCTTCACTGCTGAAGGAATTGTCCCTGATATCATCATTAATCCACACGCCATTCCCTCTCGTATGACCATTGGCCATCTGGTTGAATGTTTACTCTCCAAGGTTGCTACGCTAATTGGGAATGAGGGAGACGCAACACCTTTCACGGACCTTACGGTTGAGTCCGTTTCGACTTTCCTGAGGCAGAAAGGCTACCAGTCGCGTGGTTTGGAGGTTATGTATCATGGGCATACTGGACGCAAACTTCAAGCTCAAGTTTATCTCGGTCCAACGTATTACCAGCGTTTGAAGCATATGGTCGACGACAAAATCCACTCGCGTGCTCGAGGTCCTGTTCAGATCCTGACAAGGCAACCTGTCGAGGGTAGAAGCCGAGATGGGGGTCTTCGTTTCGGAGAGATGGAGCGTGACTGCATGATATCTCATGGCATTGCGGGTTTTTTAAAAGAGCGTCTCTTTGAAGCAAGTGATGCGTATCGTCTTCATGTCTGCGATATGTAAGTTGCCCTGGTTCCACTTCGCAACATACTATTGATGATTGATTCGTAGCTGCGGCTTAACGGCAATCGCGAACCTAGTGAGTTGCCTACAACCTTTTCCTGCCTGTGTCAATGACTAATCATCTCATCATTTCTGCAGAAAAAACAGAGCTTCGAGGTACCTATCTCAATTAGCATTTCGAGTTTACGATATGATATTTTCCTAGTGCCGCGCCTGCAAGAACAAGACAGCTTGCTCACAGCTTTACATTCCTTATGCAGCTAAGTTACTGTTCCAGGTATTTTTGAACTTGTTGCGACAGTTCTCTTGCTGACCAACGGTCAGGAGTTGCAAAGCATGAACATAGCAGCTCGATTGTACTCAGTGTCCTCTGGACGTATTCGAGATTGATGTGAAGGGGTCGCTAGAATGTATGATATTAGTAAAAGTTTGTTATGTATTATCAGAATAATAGCCACATCTAGCCTGTTAATCATCTCGAGATCTATCTTCCCATATGAGTCCCTGCCGTTCGTGGTCTGTACCCCGATGATTTTCACCAGAAAGTCGACGCTTCTTGGCGTTGGCATCATCCTCGCCATCACTTCCCGGCTCCTCATCTCCGATTTCAAAAACGACCTCAGGATGTGCCAGCCCACCAGGTCCGCGATCAGCTACTAGAGTGGCATTGTCATCATCGTCTCGTGCGCGGGTCCTGCGACTCAATGCCTCCAAATCATAATCTTCCGCATCCTCCTCATCTTGAGCAATCTCATCCGACATCGCTAATGTAAAAACGACAGATAAGACAAATCAACTTCGAAAATGAACAAGGAAGCACATATCTTCGGTTGTTCGCAGATGGCCGCCAAAGAGTTGATATAGAGGCGAACGCAACAAGATAGAGCAATGCTAGCCAACCATCCAAAAGCCACCAACGGACACGCCACGACTTCGCCGCATAATCTGATTGATAAGGTTGTATTGGCATCAATTGGGTCAGATTGGCGTTTGAAAGACCAACCTTCTGCCAAACGTCCCGAAAAGGACAACGAAGAAACGACAAAGAAGATAGCAATGACAACGACCGCTCCGAGAAGGATGTAATTCAAGCGTTGAAACATTCTGAGCTTGTACTTTTGCTTACGAGCACGAAGTTGCGCAATCGTGGCTATTTGAAAGCATGAGAATAACTTTCCACATATAATGTGTGATGTACAAACCATTCAAGGAATACATGATCCACAGAAGGAAACCACTAAGCGTGAAGGCAAGCGGAATCACAAACATTAGAAGGACGAGAGCGGACGTTGATTCTAGCTCGAGCTCGACAATACCAACAGCATAGAGGACTAAGATGAGTTTAGTTAAGAGGGAAAGATATAGATACGAGTGCTAGACTTACTTCCGAAGATGAAATGTGCGCCAGCCAGAATTTGACACTTGAGCATGGTCCTACCTAAGGATTCGCGAACGACGCTGAGACCCAACGAAACGACTAGTAACATGAAAAACGACATCGCATTGCGCGCGGCGTCCAAAATAGCAACTATCCAGAAGGTCAAGTTTTCGTGGGAAGGCTATCTTAAGTCCGACACTCACCGACGATGAGAAATACAGTTGCAGTTGTGCCCCTTCCATGCGAATTGAGATACCTGTAATAGCCTGCAAACACATGAGGTGCGATCAGGCCAAAAAGAAAAACAATAAGATACCCCAATTTGCAACCATCTCAATGAGTAACAAACCCACAAGACCAGAAAGATAATACTATGAAGGCGTACAATATCTAAGTGAGACGGGGTTGTTGAACGAACAAATCTACCTGAATGGGCAGAAGTTCATGTTGATGCTGATAGCACAACCATCCCCACACTCCTGCAAAAATTGCATAGACAAGAGTCATCACAAAGTAGAACTGGATGAGAGCAAGGTCACTTGAATGGCTGAAAAACCAGGAAAAAATAGATGTCAAACGTACATTGACTTTAGGATAATCAGATGCGGGAAGTTTACCATTGAACGTGTTCTGGAAGAGTACACGACCAGTATACGAAGGATGATAAGGAACATCTGTGGCAGCGCGTGTAGAGTACGAATGAACAGTAACGGGAACAACGGCTGAATGAATGTGAGCCAGAAACAAATTACAAAGGAAGGAATGCTTGCCAACACAGTAATAACCAGTCTTTCGAACGGAGTAGTTTATTGGCTGGATATATGGATAGAGGTCAGTGTATTCAGCTTGGCGCCGAGAAACCGAGAAATATTTAGGAGGCGAGTCTCGCTGTCGCCATGGGGAGGTATAGTTGCTGGCGGGAGGAGTTGGGTTACCAGCTGGATTGTTCCAGAAGTCGCTGCGTGTCATATTCGTACTATTTTCAAGCGCTTTGGTGTCAGGAAGTTCAACTCTTGCAGACCAAAAGCTGGTTTGATTGATTTGCTTCCCAGTGGTAAGGTCGAGGATAAAACGACCCAGCTGATCTCTTGTACAAATTCCTTCAGTCACTGCACGCGCAGTGCAGACGTAGGTTTTCTAAGATCATAAATAGGTAGCAAATACGGTAAAAATTGAAACAGCAGTGTTACTGACAGGTAGATAATCGTCCGTAGGATCTGTAGACTTCCCCAGGTATCCTACGTCAGCCCATTCGTAGATTACCATTGCAACCTGACCCTGAGAGGTGGCGTCAAAGCTGACTGGACGGGCACGTTAGGCCGTGAGGTCATGAGCTCTGTAAGGAGCAAGAGGCGTACCGTTAATGTACGTTGACTTGCTTGCCCACATTCCAGTACATATTTGGCGGTAGTAATCTGGTCTAGGTAAGTGCAAGTAGTGGTTAGGAAGCAACCAGCTCGCCTGTATCGAGTATGGGAACCTCGTACGCCAAGGCCACGAGATAGAACGAGGGCAAGAGTAAGAAAAAAAGACAGCCTATGAAGACCATGGTAGTCGTGGACAGCTTTTTTATTTGGCCGTGTTCGTCATGAACACACTGCGAAGACCGACATCATTAACAGTTATGTAATGACACAACGCACTCTCCTTCGACTATCATGCTCGGCGCCGACGACGACGTCTTCGACAGCGTTACCTGGGAATCTCCAGCACCTGCTGCTGCTTACAGAAATGAACCTGTCTCTTTCGGTCCCGGTTTCAGACAAAGTACGACCGACAGTAACGAGGGGCCTCTCGATCCAAAATGGGAAGGATACCTCATCACCTCCGTCAAAGATCCAGTCAAGGAACTTGCAGACACCAAAGACGCATACGTTTCGTACTTGGTGCAAGCGAAGGTACCTACTCATCACTTGACTAACATGCTCTTGAACTGAAGCCTGATCCAAGACGAACCTGCCCATATTCTCTACACCCAATCCCTCAGCTCGCCGTCGCTTTCAGGATTTCGTCTTCTTGAGAGAAAACCTTGCTCGTGACTTTCCTGCATGTGTGGTGCCGCCCTTACCAGACAAGCACCGCTTGGGTTTGTCCATGACCTCATTTGCCATACTCTACCACTGAGTTCAGACCCCTTAGAGTACATTACTGGTGATCGCTTCAGCCCAGAGTTCATGGAACGGAGGCGGAACGAGTGAGCAATAATTCACACATCGATGTGAAACCCACTCTGAGTATCCTGTGAAGTCTTGCTCGATTCCTGCAACGACTGTCTCGACACCCGACGTTACAAAGAAGTACACTTGTCCGCGCCTTTTTCGAGTCCACGGAATGGGTGAGATCATTATTCTTTTCTTTTCTAATGCTTTGAATGGACGAAGATTCCAGCATGTACACATGCATCAACATATTGCACATCCACCAGGACCTGAACCTTCTCCTAGCATAATTGACAACATCTCAGACACACTTCTGAATGCTTTTGCCCGTGTTCGCAAGCCGGACGAACGGTTTATGGACATGCGGGAAGGAGTCGATAAATTCGAGGAGGGTCTGACTCTGTCCGAGCGGTTATACACGCGCATCAGGGGAAGAACAAGCGGTGAGTTTATATTCTTCCGCCTTTTTGGCGTTCGTTATCCAGTCGATTGTCTGAGGCTAAATGAGATCGTAATTTGGAATCCGGTGAAGATCTCACTGCAGATTACCATGATCTTGCAGTTGCAGTTCAAGGTCTCGGATTTCTTGAATCAGGTATCACTGACCAACTCAACCATTTTTCAAACACATTGCTTGAGTTTTCAGCACTTCTACGTCATGCAGTGCGTCTGATACCTCTGTATCCTGTACGCAGAGCGTTGAACAATGACTGCGTTTTGTCTAGACACAAACTACAACCGACCCCCTCCTACTTCATCTGCATTCGCTCCTGAGCTACTCTCATGCTAATCGTGCTGTTCTCAAACTGAGGGATCAAAAGCAGCTCGACTTTGAAGAGCTTTCTGACTACCTATCCGGTGTCACATCCGAACGTGATCGACTAGCTGCTGTCATCAGTGGTCATGCTGGCAGTACTGGCCTCGGTCTCGGTGCTTACATAAAAGACCGTGTCGACGCGATTCGTGGAGCCGACGATGACCGAAGCCGGGTCGAAAAGATGAGAAAGCTCGATATTAAAATCAAAGAGGTTGGTGCACGGATAAGAATCACCTTACCACGCTTTCTGATCCTGCATTAGCTGCAAGACGCTGTTACAACAGCGCATGACACTTCAGATGCGTTTAGTGATGAAACCCTCCGCGAGCAATCAGTTTTCCAGTTTGCCAAGGAAGCAGAAATGAAGGAGATGCTCGGTAATCTCGCAGATGGAGAAATTGAGTTTTATAAGGCGGTATGTCTTTGTTTTGACATCAACCTCCAGATTATCAAAACCTGACGGATGTCTGTAGGCGATGGAGGAGTGGGAGGGGATTATACCCATTATACAACGCATACACGTGGATGTCTAGTATTTGCAGATCAACATTTACTGTATAATCTTATTGTTCTTCATTCACTGTTCTCACTGCTGCACCCGATCCCGAGCTACATCCTTGTACAGTGAGAGGCGACTGACTATCTGATGTTGTGGCACGAGACTTGTGTCTTCATCAGACTCCGACCTGAGCCCCGATGAGAATAGGTTCTGGGTAGGTCTTGGAATTACCGACTAAGTCCGACTGTGTCAGATTCGGCTCCCTGATACGACCAAACTGGGTGCATCCTCTCTGACTAGTCTGAAGAAGTCTGACAGGTTGTCTCTTGCTAATAATAGTACACTCTCTTTCTGTTACAGTCTGAGTTCTACTGAATTGTATCGGATTACGAGTTCCATGAAGAACGCTGCAAATGTTCAAAGAAAAGTCAGAGACTTTAATAAAACATACCTGCAAGTTGTTTCAGTAGACGTTAGAAGTACCAGCTTCAGAGGACGATGGGCGCGGCTTTGCATGGAGTTTGTATTAGCTAGTTTGTGATCTTCGCCTTAGTTCGTTCCTTCAATAGATCTTTGTATTTCTACAAAGGAGACATCAGTTCAAGATGCCTTTTTATCTCAGCGTCGCACATTTTCCATATCACAGAAAATTCGGCTCCCGTTGCAATTGAGATACATAATAAGGTAGTCAACAAGATACAAGTTGCTGCGAATACGACGTAAATAATGAACAGATAGTTTATCAATACATACCGAGCTGTTCCTATGCCATTTTTGGCCTGTAGTGGCCTTGATGTCGACTTCTTGGGAAGACTAGGTAAGGTTGGTGCAATGGTTTGAGGGATCGTGATGTTTGGTGTCGGAAAAAAATATCTTTTCTCATCAAAGAGATCAGGTGAGAACTTGAATAAACAATAGACTTACAAGGGATCTAAAGCCTGACATGCTGTTTGGTGTTTAAACCAAGGTGGGCCAGAGCTAGGTCTAGTGCAAAAATTGTTCTTGTTCAGTGCTGCAGGCATTGGTGAGACTTCAGCGGCAACAGATGCAGATGCTTTGGTGTGCATGGGCTCGCATAATCTGGTGGCAGCAGACGCCAATATTTTAGCAGTTGGACGATACTAATGTTTCAGTGGTGGCAAATGCAGAGACTTCAGTACATGTAATTTTAGTAGCAGCAGACATGCACAAACTATTTTTGTTGTTGTTGATCTCTGCCCCCGGCCTTCGGCCGGGTCTTTTGATTTCAAAGTGGGAATACATGGGGTAACAAACTATTCTATCACTAAAATACACCATCAGTCTCATCAGGTCAGGACAATTCAAAATTCCTTGGAACAGTCAGTTGAAATGTTTGCTGCTGGTTGCTGTATAAATCAACATTCTCTTACATCTAATATTCAAGTCTTACCTTGACACTATTGCTGATCTGAGTTTTTCTTGTTTGTTTTTCATTGTTGAATATCTAGCCATTTGGCAAGTGTACACAACGCCATTGCTGCACAACAGATAGATCAAATGACTCTAAAATCCCAGCACTTCAGTATTATTCTGCAATGCATGGGCAACTTCATCCTGACAAAACAAGAGTGTTGATTGGCCATCAGGAGGTGGCGCAGGAGATGATTGTGATTTCAGCTTCATAAAATAAAGATCAGGACATATGTCAGCAAGGGCAATAATGGGTTGGAAGATTGGTGAACCTCCTTTTCAAGACTATTAATTGTTTCCTCCATAGTATATTGTGAAAAGTATGCTTCAGATCCTGCAGAGTGTCTCAGTTGCTAGATGAGCCAGTGTGTGTATAAATGGTCAGCATACTTGAAGGCAATCAAATCAACTTATTGTTGATAATAGAGAGTCTCATACTCTTCAGTGAACTGAAGAACCAGAAAGTGTCCTTCATAAATTTGGTGTCCAGTAATGTGACACTAAACAAAAAAATTCAACTGCTGCAACTAGCTTGCAGATAATATTCATAAGGAAGAATGAATTGGGAGAAAGCAGGGCAAAGTCTACAGATGTAAAGGAACCACTTAGTAGCCTTGTAGCCACCTCGAATCTTTTCAGCTGGGTTGTGAGTTCAGTGAAAAGATGATGGAAAATTTTGGGTAGCACTTTCTACAAGCTTTCCATTCCTGTCCAGACATCTCCAACAAGAGTAGCTCATTCCTAATGATCATAATTTGAATGCTTTAATGTCATGCCAAAGTGAGATTAATAATCCTGATTTTGAGTGTGTCAAATCTGGAGGAAAGCAATGAGGAACAGGAAGTGAATTTCTTGAAACAAGATATAAGGGTGTGTCAGTATGCCTTAGTCAAAGCCTAGGGTTAGACCTAATCCCCTACTGACTAGAGCTAGAATGGTACTAGTTGACATAAAAAGGCAAGAGACTATTGTGTGATGGTAACATGCAATGTGGGTTCAAGCCCTGCTAGTTCCAGTCTTCCTGAGGTTGTCAGTTCGATTCCTCTGGAAGTGTTACACAAGACCACTCAGGATGCTAGGTTTACTGAGACCAGTAGCTTTACAATTATGCTCATATTCAGCTTGGTCTTCAAAGTTAATAAGAATGTATACTGTATGTTTTCCTTGTAAGTTTGAAAAGAAAGGGGCTTGAGTTCTCAGATATTGAAATCTGAATGGTTACAATTCAAGAAAATATAATCATTGGGCTTGAGATGTGCAGCAAAGTAGTATCCACTGTTTGATTTATGCTACCCTTTCATGCCACAACCTTGTGCTCCATGAATGACTAACATAGTCATTCAGTTCAGTGATTCCAATAGCATCAGCTGTTCCAAGAGCAAACAAAATACAAGAGTAAATGAAGCTCTATGTTCTAAAGTCCCAGACTTTGAAACCATGACCACCATTCTCATATTGTAGAGCTGACAAATAGTGGAGACCTCAGAAAGTATTTATTAGGTCCTGGTATAGTTGTCCATAGAAATATTTTTTTTTTCCTAGATGAGTAGTTTTCACCCTTTCAAATAGCTATCTAACAGTCAGACTTATTTTCACCCTTTCAAATAGCTATCCAACAATCAGACTTTTTGTTCTGGTACAACTGTACATTGAGAGTGATATTGAGTTGTTGGGAAATCAGACAGAGAACTTGGCAAAAGAAGCAGAGCATGCAGTGTTACAAGGGCTGAGAAGTGCATGGCTACTACAGGATCTGTCTATCAGCTGACATAATAAAGTTTAAGTCCAACCAGCTTATTTCAAGTGTCATGTGAAGTCATCTATCTCCAACACTTCTCCTCAAGCAAAATGATGACACTTCCTCTGAATCTGAAAGGCATAGTTTTCTTCATTGTCAGAGAAAATAGCAAGACTAGCACACTTTTGATCAATGTCAGGTCCCACTGACCCAGGGGCTCACCTCCAGGAGCAGGAACCCACCAGTCAGAGTTAGTCAATGGCAGAGGAAGAAGGACTCCAAATGTCCAGATTTAGTCCAGAGCTTGGAAAGTGGGTTTGAAGTCTTGGATATACAGTATATGGACAATGACCTGGCCATCTATCTGAACAATGAATGCAGAAAGATATATATACCAGACATACTCTAGAGCACCCTAAGTTGATTCTACTACAGACTGAGGGTGAGCAATACTTTGACTGCACTTAGACACTACTTATGATTAGACTCTAGATTAACAGTTACTGTGTTCTGTATAATCTAGGTACAAATAGAGTCAATTCTACTATAGACTGAGGATTAACACCTACCATGTTCTGTATAATCTAGGTCTCACTGGTTCAGATTCCAACAGGTTATGGGAATGTGCTGCTCAAAACTTTTGGACTGAGCCCTCTCTTTGTGACTTGATCTAATATCTCTTGAACCAGCTATCTGGCTACTGGATTTGATCTATACATAACTCATATAACTTTCTCTTTGTCCTCACTGCATTGTGTTACTATCACACTACACATATCAACATGATAAATCCTAGTATGGAATCTAAATTACCCACTGATCCCATGTCCCCCACTCCTGATTAGATTACTAAGATGTGGAAGGTAGACCAATCATGAACCTCATGGTCCTGCCAGTAGGGAAGGTGGCTGCAACTTGGAATGGGCACATTTTGAATAAGGACAATGGCAAATAGTTGGAATGGTCATATACATGGACTTTAAACTTTCCATGGCAGAGCTGTGGGAATATGTTTTCAACCCACCTCCTACTCTGTATATGACCTATGAACCATGTGCTTACCATGCATAGACCAGTAACAATCACCTTGCATGTTCTTTTATCAAACAAGCTCTGTCTAGCTCAGAACAGAAGCTTTGTGCAGATTAGTGGAACCTTGTGGTGCTATGGACATATTTGAAGGGGAGACATAGCAGGGCTGTCTTGGTATAGCAAGTCCAGCTGCTCCAGGAAGCTCTGACTACAAGATGTTCTCCATCTGAATCCCTCACAAAAATGGCAGACCTAATCTTTGAAAAAAATTGACCATGCCTTTGATGCTGAAGATGTTACAAAAGAACTATTGAAATCCATTGAAATCCTTTTGGCACTTTCTGATAAGGCATATGCTCATATTCAATCCATTATGAGCAAGAGATAAGAAGAAGACAATGTTAGAAATAACAATAATGCTAATGAGTGGATCTGCTTTTACAGTGGAAGGTGACTCCAATGCAATTGCTGCCTATATAGCAATGCAGAAGGGCACTGCAACCTCCACCTCAAAGGCCAAGTTTGCTGCACTTATATCTGACCATGCTTCTTATCACTGCCTTGTTAGCACATATTGAGATGCTGGAATTTGACACTTTGCTTGCATTTGAGAAGGAGCTGAAGGTAGACATTGACTGGCATGATAACACAAACTCCAGCAAACTGGAAAAACAATACTATCCAGTTCAACTTCACCATTTGAAAGATCTCCATTCTACCTCAACTCCAGTGCAACAGTTCACATCTCTTCTGATCCATCTGACTTCACTACATTGAACTCAATCCCCAAATGCTCCATCCATGGCATGAGAGATTCAGCAATTGCAGCAACAGGAATTGGTAACATCCACTTGGACTTGGAGGGAGAAAAACACTTAGTACTTGAGAATGTGTTGCATGTCCTAAAGTCAATGCTGAAACTGCTTTCCATCAGGAAACTTGCCAAATATGTGGGAATCACTACATTCTTTGATGATTGTGGAACCACACTCATTGAGAGGACAACAAATTTGCCCATTGCAACAGGAACACTAGTTGTCTACAAAAAACTCTATGCACTCAACCTCTGTGTCAATTATGCTCTCACTATACACTCAGCCCCTAACATTAGGACCTGGCATTACAGACTTGGCCATGCCAACTATCAGTCACTCATGCAGATGGCCCAAGCTAGGATGATTGAAGGTATGTCCAAAACTTTTCCTTCAAACTCTCCTAAATGTGAACACTGCATTCTCAGTAAACAATTGCCAGTACCAAAGAAGAGAAAAGAAGAGATTGAGCATAAAGCAAAAAGAAAAAGGAGGCTGGAGAAGATATGGGTAGATTTGCCAGGAAAAGCAATAGTATCTTTATGTACCAGAAACATCTATATCATGAATATGGTGGATGATTACACCAACAAACCACACTGCTCTTGATGCATGGTTGTAGGCTGCTATGCCTAGAGGCACAGAAGCAGAAGTGAAGCAGGAGGAAGCAGGTCTTCCTCCTGATACTGGAGTGAACAAGAGGATGCAAAGACTCCTGGAAACAGTGACTCCAGCAACCTCTCCAAAGCCATCCCAGTGGATGGAGCAAGGAGACAGGTGCATGGGTACTTTTGCAAGGCCACCATCATTGGCCTTGCAACAATCAAGGGTGTTGGACAGCAGAACACCAAGGAGGTGCAAGAGGACGCTCGTGATGTGGGATACTCCTGACAAGGCAAGGTCACACAACAAGACTAAGTGAGCAAGGGTGGCAGCGAGTGAGCGATAAGCCGGCAAGCGTAGGCAGCAAAGCAGACAAAGCAAGAGGATAACGCGCAAAGGAGGACGACACTAAAGAGCTTACAGTCGGCTTACTGTATAGACCAGGGAAGCACTGTTATTGTTAGGTCAAAGAGTATTCTACTCTGTCGACCTACTTATATACATACATGGGTGGCTTACTAATGCTAGTGTGGTAAGTGGCCCGAGTGACTAAGCTATATGTCATAAACAATATGTAAGTAGAGAAGTATTGTCTGATTACTACAAGGTGATGACTAATATCTGCAGGAAGGTGCAGGGCTGGGTGGCCAGTCAGTCTGTGATGCTAGATAAGATGCGATACATACGACTAAGACCATATAGAGTTGGTCATCCGATAAGATATCGGATGTCCCCTTACAGGAGGTCTAGTATGGCTCCCCAGCACTGTCAATGGCTTCCTACTCTGGGAGTGGAGAAAGCCTATAAATTCCATTGGCAGACAATGCATGATTGTCTGTGTGCAATAATTGAATAGCTGTTAGCTGTTTGATTGACCATTCCAAAGGAGGTCAAACCCAAATGGACTGAAGCATTCAAGTCCATGAAGCCTTACTCAGTCTCTCCCAAGTTTGGTGAACTTGAGAATTAGCTGATGAGCATGTGCATGAACTACACCATGGCTCAATTAGGTGGAGAAGAGAGAGAGCAGGAGAAAGTGCTCTCTCTAATGGAATATTTGAGTGACACAGCACTCAAATGGTACCTGTGACATGTGCTACATGTCAACAGGACTCAAGAATACTGGACATTTGAGGACATGGTCCTCAGATTGTACAATCAATTTGTACAGCCTTCCACAATGCAAGTCATAAGAGATGCGTTCTGCAAGACACCATCCATAGTGGAGGAAGGAGTGCAGGGCTTCTATGATGCCCTGCTAGCCAAGGCCCAGAATATGGCTGTCTTTCTAGATGAATTCACTATCTGGGAGCAGTTCTTGAAGGGGATACCCCATGAGATGCTACTAGCCCTCATCATGGATGGAGGCCTAGTGCCAGAATTGAACACTGTCAAGGAGTTTGTGGCCAAGGCTTGGGCCTATGAGAGCAGTGTGAAGACAGCAGCACACTATTTAGGGCACAACCAAAATTGATCTTTGCATAGTGGACTAGTAGTCCACAAACATGCCAATGCAGCAGTACAAAAGGAAGTGGCACCCCTCAAGCCACAAGCTACTGTATCTGTAGTAGCTGGAGTATAACATAGTACTCCATACAACTGTACTGGGTCAAAGCCCACTCCTGTAAAGGGAGGGCTAGCAGGTAAAGAGATGACCAGCAAAGCAGGTCAGCCACCCAGCATGACTAATTCGGCATGCTTTAACTGTGGCAAATAGGGACATTATGCTTGTGAGTGCAGTAAGCCTCACAAAGAGGCTTTTCAGATTCATCTGCAAGCAGCATATACAGCTACAACTGTTGGATGATGGTGAGCAGCAGAAGTTAGTGGAAGACCCTGCAGTGGGTTATAATCCTGAGAATGAAGGAGAGACACCAGGGTCTCCCCAAGAGAAGGAGTATCTCAACTTTGAGATGTATGACAACGAGTACTAGACTTGTAATAGTGGTAGTGAAGGTGAGGGATTATTTGCCCTCACTGATTTTGATGATGGTGAGGATTGAGATATCAATCCTCCTCACCATGTGCATATGCACAAGGTGAAGGTGTTGGCAGACAAGTCTGCCATAGAGCAACTGAAGTATTTGGTCACCAAGAAGAAGTGCCTGGTAACCTGGGTGAAGGGTTAATGGGCATGAAGCCTGAACATTATGGGACTTGGGGAGCACTACATCAGGGCTCACTCCATCCTTTGCCCATGTAGCAGGCATACAAGTAGCCCCATTGGCTGCTTCCATTATACTATAGCTAGGAACAATAGAAAGTTGTTCCATTGTGAATTATGGTACAATAAATGTTTGAGGGGAATATTGAGATGTTTATATGGATGTCACAAACTTTGACCAATATGATATGATTATCAGTACACCCTTTATGAGGAACAACAAAGTCCTTTTGGACTTTGTAAATGATCAAGTAATCATTGATGCAGTTGCCACTCTGGTGCATAATGATGCGCTGACTTGCTGCCTAGCTGCCATGCAGGAAACAACCAACAAGACCGACTAGATAGGATAGCTAGCAAGTAGTAGCATTACGTGTGTGTGAGGGGAGTCAAGCAAAGTCCCAGAAACCTGGTAAAGAGTGGGGAGGTCGGAATTGTTAAGGAAGTGGGAGAAGACAGTAAGAAGAGATGGTACGACCGTTAGTATTGCTACTGAGTTGCAGCGGTGAGAGATCTGTGAGATGAAGACCCAGAAGGTTGTTAAGAAGTGCAGGGGGAGTTATGGAAATATACGAGTCGCTAGCCATAGGTGCTAGCATTAATGAAGGCTTGACTAGGGCACCTATATGGTGCTTAATAAAGGCAAAATGAAGGTGCCCGTATGGTGTGTAACGAAGGCAACAAGTGCTAAGTTTAACAATACTGTTAAGCTGAGCAAACAAACGAAGGGAGACTGGACTGGGTAAACCCAAATCAGCCGGTAACGAAGCAAAAGCGAGAGATCTGTGATGTAGTCTGAAGCAGGGGCTAGACTCTCGTACAATTCCCCCTGGTTAGCTACTGACAAGGCAGTATTTATAGGTACAGAAGGTAATAAAATGGGAAACCGGTAAGAGATAGTTAGCGTAGCAGTCACATGTGATAGCGCATGTCAAGGGCCACTATTGAATAGGAAAATTGTAAGTAAAATTGTAAGTAGATTGAGAAAGAAAATTGTAAGTGAAAAATTGTAAGTAAAAATAAATTTACGATCATTGGGTCATTGGTAATGCAATTACAATTGATTGTCGGCTGCCGGTCGGGGGCCATAGAGGGGGCTGGATTGTCTAAGGTCGGCTCAGTCATTAGGACGATTGTCAGTAACAGTCAGTGTTAATGGTCAGTGTCATTAGCAGTTGGTTGGTAATGGTCACGTGCTAGTGTCACATGCTTCGTTTGACTTGTCGGTGTCGGGCAGCCAGCGCTGACTGGGTCGTATCAACAAGCTGGTGTTGGATTATACCAATGGGCAGCTGCAATGCTTTTGTACAATGGAAAAGCATCATGAAAAGAGACCTCCCTGACTCACAGGGCTTTGGGCTGCAGCCAGAGTGGAGGATGTAAAGGACTTCAAGGTGGGGCAGGCTGGACCTAGCCTGCCTGTTAACAGCTCAGTGCTGTTAATGACAGAGGAAGAGTATGAGTATACTATTCAATGGGGAGGGAAGCAAGATGTGAGAGCACTGCAAGCTCACAAGTCAAGACAGAACCACAGTGGAAGTTGCCTAAACAGCATGTATGGGATAAGCCCATATAGAAGCCAAAGTGGGATTGGGTTGTAGACTCAAGAATGCCCAGCAAGTGGAATCAAGTCATGACAGACTTGATTAGACAGATGGAGTACAGTCAGCCTATAGGAAATAGTGAGTGTTATAGGAATGCAACACCTGATGAGGTGTTGGAACCTGATGAGTTTCAATAGACCTCAGATAGAAGGGTGGAATTTGTAACATGGCTTAGAATACCAGACAAATCTGGAATTTGTCTGGTGGCTATGAATAAGAAGTATGGACAGACTAAGTCTGTCCAAGCTGGATATGAGAAGGCTTGTATACCATGGAAGCCAGAAGGAGAAGTGGAAAGCAACTTCTCTGAGATTGTCAGAGGGAGACTGCAACAACAGTAGTATGACAAGCACTCAAACATTGTCAATGGCATGAAGGAGGAATTGTCTCCTTGGAGAGAGGTTAACTATGAGATTAACCTCATAGACAAGTTGAAACAGTACTCATATTTTATGCCATATTGTCTATGGTCCCTATAGGACCAGCTCAGAGCAAAAATTCATTGCTATGTGTGGGCCAAGTGGTGAGAACCATGTGCAGCTGATCAAGCTGCACTGTTGTTGTGCATCCCAAAGAAGAATGGGACATTGTGTACAGCATTGGACACAAGACAGCAGAACAAAAACACAGTTAAGGCTGTCACACCCTTACCTGACCAAGAAGTTATACATGAAGATATCACATGGGCAAAAGTAAGGTCAAAGATTGACCTCATGGATGCATATGAGCAAGTGAGGATATGTCCATCAGATGTACTCCAAACTGCTTTTGTCACCCATATTTCAGTAATATTATGCAGATTGGAGACTGCAATGCACCTGCAACATTCCAATGACTGATGACATCCATCTTTTGGGACATCATTGGATGCTGGATGCACATGTATCTAGACAATATATTTGTCTACTAACACAATTGAGGAACATGAAAAACACTTAGAAGTAGTCTTTGAAAGACTATGCCAGAATAAGTTGTACCTTCAATTGGATCCAGGAATGGTACATTCCTAGAACCTATAATAATATTCAATGGTTTGTAGGATGGTAAATTATATCTGCCTACACTGGACTGTTAATGGCCATGACCCAGAATGGGTTGCTGTTCCAGTGGCAACCCCTGCACCAGTGTTGCTTTAATATGATAAAACATGTCTGTAGTGAGATGCCAGTTATCAGGCCCATTGATCCTCATAAAGAGGATCCTATATGGCTGATATGTAACACCTCCAAAACCAGCATCAGCACAATGTATGGGCAGGGTCCAACTTGGCAGGCATGTAGGCCTGTGATTTCATGTCAAAAAAGTTCATGAATGCCCAGCACAATTATGCTGTGCATGAACTTGAGACATTAGCCATTTTAGAAGCTCTTCTCAAGTAGAAAGACAAGCTTCTAGGCTACAAGATCCATGTAATCACAGATCATAAAGCACTTGAGTTTTTCAAAACTCAACAGATGCTCACAGCATGTCAGTGGCATTGGATGGACTATCTGTCCAAATTCAACTTTGACATAACTGATGTCAAGGGGGAGCTCAATAAGGTAGTGGACTGTCTGTCATGCTACTATAAGAGTGATCTGTCCAAGGATGTACACTATATTCATGAGTTTGTGCATGCAGATGCACAGATAAACCCCAAGAGGGATGATTTGCTCCCTCAACAGGTAAAAGTACTTGGTCAGCAGATCAAGCAGCTGCAAGTATGTGCAGACCAGGCACAATAGAGAGAAGCCTTGCAATCATGGGGCTCAAGTGCTGGAAGCTGGTCAGGAGAAGGACAGTAATCCTCCTCTAGGCGATGCTGAGGACAACAATGTACAGCTAGGAGAAGCATTGGCTTTTCCAGAGGCATTACCATGTCCTTGGGGAGTCAAAGACACAACATGGCATTGTCAGGTGAGTGCAGTGTATGGTAAGGACACCCTGTTCAACAAGATCCTTGAACAGCCAGAAGGCTATAAAGCCTTCTGGGTGTTGAAGGATCTAATTTGGACAAGGAATTTAGTGGAACTTAAGGTCCTATGTGTTCCTCAAGATTGGGTCCTGGTCACTCAGCTATTAGACCAAGCTCATATGCTGCTGGGATACTTTGGTGCTCAATGGACAATAGAATTTCTCTGTCAATAGTATTTTGCAATATCTGTGAGATGTGTCAGCAATTGAAGGGAGTAAATCACTGGCCAGCAGAGAAACTGCACTCCCTGCCTATACCAGTAAAACCATGGGATTCCATTGGAATGGACTTTATTGGTCCATTCTCAGAGTCCAAAGGATTTATTCACCTTTGGGTAATTATATGTCGAATGACTAGCATGATTCATCTCATACCAGTACACATAACTATGATGGCTTCAAAGCTTTCATGGATCTATCTTTGGGAGATAGTGAGGCTACATGGCCTCCCTAGCTCCATTGTAAGCAATTACAACCCAAGTTCATGTCTAAATGGTGGTGTAAACTACACAAGTTGTTAGGAGCTAAGCTCTTAATGTTGATGTCATTTCATCCTCAAATTAATGGACAAACAGAGCATGCCAACTGTAGCATTGGCCAAATACTAAGGTCCATAATATGGCCAGACCAATGTGATTGGGTTGACTGCCTGGACATGATAGAGTTTGCAATCAATATGAGTGTGTCAGAGATGATCAAGTTTGCACTGTTTGAGCTGAAAGGTGATGCGCTGCTTTTCTGCCTAGTACCTAATATGAACTCATAGTCACTGTCATCATAATTTTCTTGACTCTGAAGTCCTATGTCATAGACCTCACAGATGTTATCATTGTCACAGAAAGATTCTTGAGGTGCTGTAAGTTGTGTCTCATGTTGGGTCTGGCTGCCTGTTGTATTCACATCCTCATTGTCACTAGGTGAGAGCTGGATGACAATAAGATTATTCATAGCTACCTGACAAGCCATTGTTATTTGGTTTATAATGACTCACCATGGAATCCCGCTTGTGGTGTGAGCCAGGTTCCTGTAAGGGCAACCTCAGAGAGCTGTGGAAGTCACACAGCTGGCAGAGGGATATCCAAAGATGTATTAGCAAGTGGCTACAGTGTATAGGAGTTAGCTACTCACCTGGCAGAGGGATATCCAAAGAGAATAAGTCTGAGGAATCTCTATGCCAGGCTGTGGATGCTTCTGGGGCCCCAGAAGCATGGGAATCAACTATATAATACACAGAAGCCACTGAAAAAATACTGTGGGAATAAAAGGATAAAAACTCGGACATTGCCAGAGAATGGATTGGTAATGACCATCAGGTGACTCTGGCAATGTCAGGTGGTCTGGAGAAGTCAGATGACCAGGAAGGGATCAGATGACCTTGAGAGCAAGGTCAGGTGATCAGAAATGCGGACACAATATGTACAAATAGTAATTAAAGAGAAACAGAAGGGAAAAGAAAGGGGAAAAAGAATAGAAAAGGGAAAGGATGGTCTCTAGGGGTTGTCCCCTTACATCACCCCCCCTCTAGGGTGCAGCGTCTCAATGCACTGGACGGTGGCGAGGCCAAACAGACTGGAAAAGCGCTGGAGAAAGTGTATACAGGCCCCGGATGCTCTTAGGGGCGCCTGGATGCTGCTCATAGAATTCCTTCACCCGCAGTGGTGCCCGGACATCCTCAGCTGACTCCCAAGATGCATCCTCATAACCATAGCTCTTCCACTTCACTCAGTACTGAAGCTTGTGGCAAAACATGTGACTGTCCAAGATTGCCTCTACCTCATAGTGCTCCTCATCATCCACAATGACTAGTGGTGGTGGTGGAGCTGTCCGGCGCCCTGGAATTGGGTCAGTGACAGTGGGATGGAGCTTGACTACATGGAAGACTGGATGGATGTTCTGCATTGAATAGGGCAGGCACAGGCGATAAGCCAGACACCCCACTGCACGCTGTACTGTATATGGGCCAAGGAACTTGTGGGAGAGCTTTTTGGACGGGCGCATGGTCTGGATGTCCTCCGTGTCAAGATAGACCTTATCCTCTGTTTGGTATTCTGGTGCTGGAGTTTGGCATTGGTTGTAGTACCCTGGCCATGTCGTCCTTGGCCTTGGCTAATGCCGCTCTGGCCTCCTCCTGTGCCTCCTTCATGCGATCCACAAACTCCGTCACTGACTCATTCTGGGAAGGGTGCTGGCGGAGCTCAAAGCCCATGCGAGGGTTGTGTCCAGTGTCCAGCATGAAGGGGGTGGCCTGCGTTGCAGAGTGTACATGATTGTTGTACTGGAACTCTGCATCTGGAAGGAGTTCGTCCCAGTCATCCTGTCGCTCGCTGCAGAAGATCCGGAGATACTGTTCCAACTCCTGGTTGACCCGCTCGGTCTGACCATCCGATTGAGGGTGATATGCTGTAGAGGCTTGGAGTTTAATCCCTAGCAGGCGGTATAGTTTCCTAGTGAATTCTGCTATAAACTGAGGACCCCAGTCGGACACGAAGGCATCTGAGAGACCATGGAGCTTCCAGACATTCTTCCGGTACAGGTTGGCCGCACCCAAAGCGAAACAAGTGGTGGTGGTAGGGATGAAGTGCGCTCGCTTCCCTACACTATCCACAGCCACTAGGATAGCATTGTAGCCATGGGCATCTGGTAGCTCAGAGATGAAGTCTACTGAGACTACACTCTACCGGTTATTGGGAATAGGGAGGGGATGTAGCTCGCCAATAGGTGCTTGGCGAGAGGGCTTGGTCCGGAGACACATGTCGCAAGTGCTTGTGTAGGTTCCAATATACCGTGACATCTGGGGCCACCAGTAGTTCCGTGATACCAGCTCCAGAGTCTTCCAGCGTCCAAGGTGCCCTGCAACCTTGGAGTCATGGTGCTGCTCTACAATCCATCGGCGTAACTCTAGGTTGTTTGGCACATAGATACGCCCCCAAAAGGTGAGGATCCCTTGATCTGATTGCCACTCCTGGCTGTGGATAGAGCGGGTCCCTGTCGGTCGACCTGCCTTGAGCGCTGCTGCTGCCTTGGCCACTACATCCTCCTGAAGTCTCTCGCGGTTGCCCTTCCGGATGTCTGCCAGAATGGACGCTTCCTCGCCCTGGATCACCAGACCCTCAAGTGCCCTTACTGCAAAGAACTCTAGTTTGAGCAACACAATGTTGTCATTGTCACCAGCTCTGGTGTCATGGTCAGCACGACGCGACAGAGCATCTGGCTTACCCATACTCCGGCCAGGCCTATGATGAAGGGAGAAGTCAAAGTTGGCCAGGTAGAGGGACCAGCGGGCCTGTCGGCGGTTGAGTTTCTTTGCAGTGCGGAAGTACTCAAGGTTCTTGTGGTCAGTCCAGACTTCAAACTGATGCCGGGCTCCTTCTAAGAAATGCCGCCACTCCTCAAAGGCACGGATGATAGCCAGCATCTCCTTATCATGAATCTCATAATTGCGCTCCACTGCATTGAGACTCTTGGAGTAGAAGGCCACTGGGTGCCACTTTGCATCTTCCTTTGACTGTTGGGATAGAACCGCTCCGGTAGCAAAGTCAGAGCTGTCTGCCTCCACTCGAAATGGCAGGTTATTGTCTGGTGAGATGAGAACAGGTTGTGAGGTCACTGCCCACTTTAAGGTGTCAAACGCGGTCTGCTGGGCATCCGTCCACTGCCAGGGCTAGCCTTTGAAAGTCAGATCGAAGAGTGGGCAAGCATGATGTGAAAAGTCCTGGATGAACCGCTGGTAGAAGTTGGTGAACCCTAAAAAGGATTGCACCTCCTTCTTATTCTGAGGTGCAGGCCATTCTGCCACTCCAGCTACCTTCACCGGGTCCATCTCAGCTGTTCCATGCAAGATGATGAGTCTAAGATATTCCACTCAGGTCTGTTCAAACTCACACTTCTCAGGCTTGAGATAAAGCTGGTGTTGGCAGAGGCGTTTCAGAACCAGATGTACGACGCGACGGTGCTCCTCTAGGGTCTTTGTGAAAATGAGGATGTCATCCAGGTATACACACACCACACCTTCTGCAATGAGGTCTTTGAAGATGTCGTTCATCATGGCCTGGAAGGTAGCAGGGCTGTTTGTGAGGCCAAAGAACATGACCAGTGGTTCAAATAGCCCCCGGTTGGTTCGGAAAGCAGCCTTCCACTCATCTCCTTCCTTGATGCGCACGTTGTTGTAGCCCCAGTGGACGTCCAATTTAATGAAGTACCGTGTGCTGCGGAGGTTGTTGACAAGCTCAGAGATGAGGGGAAGGGGGTAGCGATTCTTCACAGTGAGAGCATTCAGGACACAATAGTCTTGCACCAAGCAGAGGGAGCCATCCTTCTTCTTGATGAAGAAGACTGGAGAAGCTATGGGGGACTTGGATGGGCGTATTTGACCAGACTCCAAATTCTCCTGCAAGAAGGCATCCAATTCATCCTGTTCCTTAGGCGCCAGTGGATAGACCTTACAGTTGGAGGGCTCTGCTTCTGGGGTCAACTCAATAGCGTGATCCCACTGCTTGCACTCTGGAAGGGAGTCGAAGGAAGTCTTGGAAAACACGTCCTCAAAGTCATGGAGGTAGTCTGGTACCGCATCTCGGAAAGACTTGGGTTGTGCATTCTTGGTGAAGGCTTTGGCAAGTTGCTGAGAGGTAGTCTGACTAGCACGGATTGCTGCTGAGATTGGTGGCTGGTGTGGCAGGGCAGCCCAAATCCGATTACCTTCCTCAATGACTTCGTCGGCAGTGTCAGGCTCTGGGGTCCCTTGAAACTCACCACTGTTCAGGTCTTCCAACTTGGTTTCACCCCCTGACCCTAGTGCATCCTCATGAAGGGCCTCCTTATGAGGGAATGCTAGGGGAGGAGGATCCAAAAGGTCTAGATCTGGACAAGGAAGGGGACCCCATCAACAGGCTTGAATGGCAGCTCGTTCTCGGACCCGTGCACGCTTCTCTACCTGTGCTTCATCAGTGCAGGCTGAGCAGTGGCATGAACATCGACTCATCTTGACCTCTCTGGTAGACCAGTCAATCTCCAGATTGTGCAAACGTAGCCAGGTGTATCCGAGGATGACCTCCTGCTTCCCAAGGCTGGTGACTGCAAACACTGCTCTTTCTGTGTGACTATGGTAGCAAAGGATGCACTCAGTTACACATCAGATGGAGCCAGCTTTGTTGAGAGTACCATCAATGTTGTATACCGGGATGGGTCATACAAGCGGTCGCGTTGTCAGCCTGTGACACTCAACAAAGGCAGCATCCATGAAGAGGCCAGTAGCGCTGCTGTCCAGAAGCGCATGGACCCGCTGTATTTGCTGGGTGTCAGTAGTCTCCAGTTCAATGTCAAGGGATAAGGAGGTGGCGGATGGAGTGGAGGCTACCATGTAGCAGCGGAGAAGACGACGCTCCCAAGGGGGAATGCGCACACGGGGCCAAGGTTCAGAGGAAGGAGGGGGAAGAGAGGGTAGTACGTCTGAAGGGGCTTCAATTAATTTGCACGCAGAGGGGTCACAAGTGAGAGTTGTATTCTCTGATTCTACAGACAGGCATGCAAATTGATTGGAGCTAGGCAGTGGAGGTGTACGGTCCATTCACTGTGGTACTAAAAATCCTCTACCACCACCTCCTCCTCCTCTTCGACTGGCGCTGGCTCAGATTGTTTGGGGGAGCGAACTCCTGACGCATCCTTTGCAGCAAGGAGCTCCATAATGAGAGCATCGCGCTCATTAGCAGACAAGCAACAGACGTCCAACCCTTGAGGGCAGCTGCGAGCCCAATGACCAGACTGTCCACAGCGGCGGCATACTGAAGGAGGGATGCTTCCTTTCTTCCGACCAGCGTCGATGTCCATAGGAATTCCCATGGGGATCTTAGCAAGCGGAGCAGCTGCTGGGGCGCTGAATGCAGAGGCGCGCACTGGTGGGGCACTAGGAGGAGCTGGTAGGGGAGCAGGGGCCCAACGGACAACGGATGCGGCGGGAGGAGCAGGCGCTGGCTGACGAGGTCGAGAGGAGTGGAATGACTCAAATTGGTGGTCTGCATGAGCGTTCTGGTCAATGAGGCGCGCAGCTACAATCCAACCATCAATGTCATCATCCTGGGGATGTCCTTCCACCATAACATCAATCTGTCGACAGATCAGGGAGTCTAGTCCCCGGCGGAAGCGGAGAACTAGCTGCGAGGACCTAGGAAAACCTGAGCGCCGGACCAGTAGCTTGAACCCGTCAACATATGCATCCAGTGTCCGTCCCTGCTAGTAGTAGGAGGTCCCTTCTAGCGTGAGGGCTGCACGCTGGGCTTCATCAGGGTGCATGAACTCAGTGAGAAACCAAGACTCAAATGCAGCCCAGTCAGGGAACATGTGCGCATCATCCTCCAAGATCTCCTGCACTAAATCGGCTGCTCTACCTGCATTCATATATGACAGCGCCCATTTGATCGTCTGAGCAGAGTCAGTAAAAGAAGAGGCATTCAGACTGATGTACAGCTTGCATGCTGTCAGGAACTGGCAGCCCTGGGCCCGATTACCATCAAAGGAGGGGGGAGGAGCTGCCTTAATAGCCGACGATGTTTTGCGCACAATTGTCAGCATAAGGAGGCGCAGCGGAGTGGTGGCCGCTGCAGGAAGGTGCTCAGATGCAGGAGAGTCTGAAACTGGCAAGGGGGAGGTGTGAGGGAGAGAGAGGAGGGGTCCTGGGAGACCCCTACAGACGTCGAGCGCATAGCTGAAAGCAGTTCTTGAAGCTGGGCCTGGACAACAGAAAGCTGCTGGCTGAGAGCAAGTTGAGTGGTGTTGGAGGTGAGAAGGCCCTGTTATACAGCGTCTAACCGAGCGTAGGTGTCATCCTGAGTGGGAGTTGAAGTGTCTGGAGCAGGAGGAGGGCCTGAGGCAAGGGTGGGAGGCATAGCAGGGCAGGGACCAAAGGGAGACAGATGGGAGATGTAGCAGGCAGTTGTGGGGTCCTGGAAGCAAAGCAGAGGCAGCCAAGGAAGCACAACTGATTGGGTAAACCCAGATCAGTCAGGAGAGACTTATTCTGCTGTAAGGGCGACCTCAGAGAGCTGTGGAAGTCACACAGCTAGCAGAGGGATATCCAAAGATGTATTAGCAAGTGGCTACAGTGTACAGGAGCTAGCTACTCACCTGGCAGAGGGATATCCAAAGGGAATAAGTCTGAGGAATCCCTATGCCAGGCTGTGGACGCTTCTGGGGCCCCAGAAGCATGGGAATCAACTATATAATACACAGAAGCCACTGAAAAAATACTGTGGGAATAAAAGGATAAAAACTCGGACATTGCCAGAGAATGGATTGGTAATGACCATCAGGTGACTCTGGCAATGTCAGGTGGTCTGGAGAAGTCAGATGACCAGGAAGGGATCAGATGACCTTGAGAGCAAGGTCAGGTGATCAGAAATGCGGACACAATATGTACAAATAGTAATTAAAGAGAAATAGAAGGGAAAAGAAAGGGGAAAAAGAATAGAAAAGGGAAAGGATGGTCTCTAGGGGTTGTCCCCTTACAGTTCCATTCCAGTGCTCTCTATCTGATTTAGCATCCTTATTGATCTCAGTGCTGTTCTGCCCAGTCTCCCCAGCTTCATAGCATTGTCCTGCATCACAGAGCCAGCTAAAGGAATATTTCATGTGAGATGGCTAATATCCAGGCCAATCACATGATTCCAGACTTTTTTGGTGAAGACTTGAGCTCCACAGCATATAATACAGTCACAGTATGCTGTTTTTGAGCCAGCCATAGCAAAGTGCATGATGGTACTGATAGTGAAAAGCCATGCTGAATGCACTAATTTCACAATGCTTCCAAATTTTAATTGTTTACATGTATGGAATGAATGAATTCAGCTTATACCGTGCCACAATACAGAGCTAAGAGGTGGGGGTAAAGTATCTATCATACCTACTCTGGTGTGTTGTAATAGTAGCAACAATATAGTCATGCTGTTTATGTAGTGTCTGATTTTAGAGCTTTTCTTGCAGAGATCGTGGAGCATGTGTTTTCAGCTGGGGGTCCATCGCAAATAGATTTGGGTTCACATGTATGGCCAAGAGGTGTCAGATCGGGCAAATGTGGACATTGGATCTTGTTCTGCATTAGGCAACAGAACTTTCTGGTTGACATTGGCTGATGGCAGCACAACATCAGTCCTCACTTAAATTTAAAGTCCAACTCAAATCCATTAGATCAGAAGGTAAAGATTGAGGCAATAAAATACCATGTAAGCAAGAACAGATATCTGTACAGAATCAGAGAACACAGAATCAGTGATTGCATAGTTCAGTAGTTGTTCAATAGTGTTAGAGCAGTCAGATACCCAGATAACCAGTAGTTTTGTCCTCTCAGAGTGTAGAATGTATGTTCAGAGTGAAGAATGTATGGATGTGGGCAGTGGAGAGTGTATAATAAATGCAGAATTAGCATGTTGCATCTGTATGGCCTTGCATATTAGCTCAAATGCTGTTGCCTTGCCGTTGTCTTGCCGAACTTGCCAGGATGTTGAAACATGTCACAACAATTTCCTTATATTGGGGGAGGAGGGGGGCATACGTCATAGCAACCATGTCCAGATTTACCCGATCCGACACCTCTTGTGTACGGCTCAACGCAAGAGGTGTCAGATCGGGCGAATGTGGACATTGGATCTTGTTCTGCATTAGGCAATGGAACTTTCCGGTTGACATCAGCTGATGGTGGCACAACATCAATCCTTACTTAAATTTAAAGTCCGACTCAAATCCATTAGAGTCAATCTTATCAGAAGGTAGAGATTGAGGCAAAAATACCATGTAAGCAAGAACAGATAGAAGTCTGTACAGAGTCAGAGAACACAGAATCAGTGGACAATAATGATTGCATGGTTCAGTAGTTGTTCAATAGGGTTAGACCAGTCAGATACCCAGATAACCAGTGATTATGTCCTCTCAGAGTGTAGAATGTATGTTCAGAGTGAAGAATGTATGAATGTGAGTAGTGGAGAGTGTATAATAAATGCAGAATTAGCATGTTGCATCTGCATGGCCTTGCATATTAGCTCAAATGCTGTTGCCTTGCCGTTGTCTTGCCGAACTTGCCAGGATGTCAAAACATGTCACAATAATTTCCTTATATTGGGGGGGGGGGGTACGTCATAGCAACCATGTCCAGATTTACCCGATCCGACACCTCTTGGCTCAACGGACGATTTTGCCCATACAGCATTTCCAAATTTAGATTGATCACGCGCACTCAACATTATTCCAAATTTGGACTTCTCAACTTGATTCAGATCACTCCAGGTCCCGTTTCCACTGGGTCTGAGTCTTCAGTACTCAGCTTTCAAACCTGCGTTGAAATTCTGACAGTTGAACAATCTATGAGCACTATTTTACACCGTTCGTCCTCTGTGCAAAACAAGATACATCCGGAGGTCCTGAGTATCTCATAGGTATGTAGGTAATACATCGTGGACAGATGTTAATGGACCTGAATATCTCTCGAGCAGGCTTTTGAATGAAATGGAACATGACGAAGAAGAGGGGTTTACGACATTGTCAAACGACAGTTGCTTAACCTTTCAAAGGTTGAAGTCAGCCTAGCACATAGTACGAACAAATAACATACCTGATCTCGAGTAACGGTGAACAAGTTTGTTGGCAACTTCTCTAGTATTGCGCCCTGAAGCAGGCCAACTGCATATGGAACTGAAATAACGGGTCGATAGCGCTTGTTGTACTTCAGAACCAGGTCCATCAATTGTTTGAAGGTGAAAACTATATTATTTTCGTCGTCTTCCATGGAATCCATAAAAGGAATTAGACGTACCTTCCGGCCCGCCAGCCTCCATGATGCAACCTAGAACTAACTTTCTCACATCGGGATCATCTCGTGCAATGATTTCCACGGCTCTGGCAAGATCATCGACATATACTGGCTGAAAACGTGACGTGCCTCCCCCAAAAACGGGGAGAAAGGGAAGAAATGTTGATAAACGAGAAAACCTCTAAAAAACGTACCTTGAGTAGAGCAGACAACAAAAAGTATGAAGATCTCTCACATTGAAGAAGTCGTCTTCAGGGCCAAATACAAGGCTCGGCCGGATAATGGTCGCGTCCGGACAAATGTTCAAAACCGATTCTTCAGCCAGACCTTTTGATTTTGCGTACATGAGTTCGCTTTGCGGATCGGCACCTATGGCACTGAAATGGATGAGTTTTGCGCCAGCTCCCTTGGCAGCCCGTGCTACGTTTTCAGCTCCTTTGAATTGAATCTCCTCAAAGACTTTCGGGGGCCCGTTGAGCACACCAACAAGGGATACGACCACGCTTGCATTGCGAAAAGCGAGAGGCAGCGTTTCTGGTTTTGTGACGTCCAAAGCCACTGGTGGTAAAAGTCGATCCTGTGGAATAGTATTTTTGAGGACATTGTGAACTTTAGCGGGATTGCGTGAAGAAATCTGGATCTGAGGAATGTCGCGACCAAAAGAAGAAGCAGCCAGGGTTCTAACAATGCTCTTGCCTGGAAATAATGTTCAGCAGATGAAGAGATGATATTTGTACAACTTGCCTAGAAACCCTGCTCCACACACAACAATCTTGTGAGGCATAGTTGTGGAACAGTCCCAATCTGAAGAGTTTAAAAAGGAGTGGAGCTAATAATAACACACGGTGACGTTTCGATCGACGCCCAATAGATTAATCATACATACGACAGTCGGTAACATTTACTAGGGGCTAGGAGGAAAAGGCACAAAGCTGTCTGCGTCACCTACCACCACAGCTCCATCATCGAGTTGGTTTTTCCTTTTCTTAGGTTTTTTGCGCACAGGTTCTAGCGCAACAGTTTCCGTTTCCGCAGTCGGAGCCTCAGGCTGAACCAGGGGCTGAGGAGTTGGAACACGAACTTCTGGAACTGGTCCTGAAAAGTCTTTTCCTGTCATACGAGATAATGTTACCATGTCTGTATGAAGATTGTCATGGGTGATATCAACACAAAAAGATTATATTATTCACTGACCAACTGGTCTTTTGTTATTCAAGCAATGATTAATACGAGCAGGATTTTTCCTGTCTTCGGCCTTGAACTTGTTTTTGCAGGACTTCCGATCTCGACCAGGGAGGACATATGCGATGAGCTCGTAATTCTCGCCGTACTGAGAAAGAGCCTGGGACGTGGCACTCAGGCGAAGAATCAAATGTAGTGGTATGAGAACATACATCAAAGAAAAGCTCTGTCTCCTCTGCACTCCAGCGAGAACCACGATACCGTTTCCCATACGAGCCGGAGTTAACAAACTTGGTGTGGTCAGACTCTACAACATGAGTGTAATTCGTCGTATCTTCGACCTCGACACGATCCACTACAAGGGACTCCTCATCAATAACAGTCTCCCCATTAGGCCCGATACGAACTTGGACGTTAAACCGGCTGGTGGCTAGATCTTGAGTGTAATCAAACTCATTGCCAGTGTCGTCATTAATTGCAGGAGCAGCAGCAACTATCTGGACCTGCGCGCCGTCCGTCGCAGTTCCTTCAGGTGCTTTGTTGGCAGGAGGAACCTGAGCAGTCACAAGTGCCTCAGCCTCCTCTTCCCGACCGTATTTCTTAAGCTCCATTAAAGCCTTCATACGTGCCCTCTTCTCGCGGTTCTGTAGCTTCCAGGCAGCGTGGTTGGAGAGAATTTCAGCGGCTTTGCTACTGACTCGCCCTTGGCCAGTGTCACTACAAAGGGAGGCCATAGTGACCACTGTCGGATCAATTTCTTCTCCAGGATCGGCATTGGGATCAAAAGGAGGAAGTGACGGGCCACGAGATCGTCGAGGACGAGGTGTACTCGATCCACGCCGTTTTCGCTTTGTTACAGCCAGTTTTTCAGTTTCATCATCAGTACCTTCGGCATCAGCATCCGAAGTTTTCCTCTTTCCTTTTGCCGGCGTTTCTCGAGAGGTAGAACTAGATTTTCTTTTTGATATAGATACAGTGTTGTTCACGGTTGGTTCGCCTTCCAAAGTAGAAATTGGATCTGATGTTGAATTCGTAATCCTTCTGAGGTTTGATTTGGGATTGACAGGTAAGTCCGTATTCAAAGGCGAAGGAGGTATATTTTCTTCACCAGGAACAGGTAGTATAAGTGAATTAGAGGATACTGGCTGCGATCCAGTGAATGAAGTTTGAGCAGAAGATATCGGAGGTAAAGACGACACGAGGGGAGGATTTGTATTTACTGGAATGTGTATCGCGCGGGTAACAAGAGTAGGGGGTGCGGGAGTATTGCGCCGCGATAAGACAGGTGGTGGCACAGAAATGCGAGCGGCAGGAACAGAAGTGATAATATTTGGTGGAGGAACGGAAGTTACAGCCACATCTGTTGATAGTGTTTCCGAAGAGGTGGGGAGCGAGGGGTTGGGAACATGCTGGACATTACTTGGAACAGGGGACGCCTGGCTGATTTCTGGACGGGCTCGAGACTTGACAGGTCTGAAGATCGGCCCTCCTTTTTCTGAAGCACAGATCAAGAAGTTCTTCTTGAATAAACATGGAAAACACACTTACGGACTCGACTAGTCATTCGCGCGTCCAAGACAAAAAAGTTATCTCAAATCACGTTCACAAGTCAAAAATGTATTGCCGAGATCCGATCCGGTCATCGTGGGCAATGGAGCAAGCAAACCTTGATAACCTTCATGAACAGAACCACCGCCACCACACCTATTGTCTTGCCCTTTGGTTCGAAACCTGGTTGGGAGTTTGAAGGAGGAGACGGCTCCAATAAGCAAGACAAGCGAACTATTTCGGAAAGGTGGGCAACTTGTGACCGTCGCGCGTTTCTGAACCATATATTCTGTCCTAGTTGTGTTCTTATCCAGGCTCTACGGAAATGTGTGTTCCTTCATGTCTTTATAACTTTCTCCCTGATCTTCAAAAGCTCGCGATAAATGGCTTTACTCGGCATTTTCTCGTTTTTCATCGAAAGTCCGCGGAGGAAAGGCGACAGACCCAGCACCACCCCCTCATACCATTCAAACACGAGGAAAGTGTGACCTCGAAATTGGACCCCATGTATTTACAGACACGACCTTTTATGAAGTCCACTATCTTCCTTCGCAACCATCCTCGATTGGTCTCTCGTCTCAGCCTCATTCTACTGGTTCATGGCAGACAAAAACTTCCTACACTGCTCCTAGCCCACCTGTCTCTACAAATGCTGCGAATTCGTCGGCACCTCTCGCATCTAATGTGACTTCAGTTGCTACGATAACCCCAGCTTTAATCAATCAAGTGAATTCGGCTGCGTCATCGAATCCAACACTCGCGAATCTCCTTCAGCTTGCTGCTGCCGGTCGGGCGACTGCTGATCAACTCAAGACCCTTGGTCTTCTTATTCAATCTCTAGCAACTTCTGAGATTACTCAGCCTGTCCCGCCGTCTTTGACTGCGACTTCAGCTCTTCCGCCACTGCCAACTGTGACAACAGCTTCTGTGATTACACCACCAATTGTCCCCGCCAAAGACTTCGATCTTGTCCTAGAGTTCCGAGAAAACCCAAATGAACGTTGGCTCTTTCCTCGCGGATTGGTTACGTGTGAAAGAACTACCAGTTTGCCTGCAGTAAATGCATTGTCTCGGACTGTCATCAAAGCCTGTCTCCCGTTCCCAAAGCCGGCCACACCAGAAAGTATTCCTGGTTCAGGACAGGCGGGGCCGTTGGTCGGTCCAATGGAAGAGGCGCCTCAAGTTCTTACATTCATCCTGGAGAGGACTCCGTTGGCTGTCTGGGACACCATATCGCGTTGGGCTGGGGATCAAGAAAAAATGCAACAGAATATGATAAGGCTTGATGCAATGGTAGGTCCACCTCATTAAATCCTTTGACTTTCATTGACCATCTTTCGCAGAAACCGACTGAGCGTGTATTCTTGGGCTATCGACTATCTGAAGGACCGTTATTGAGTCAGCTTCAAGCTGTGGGTATTCTCTGTATCTATTATAATGACAGTTTTTTTAATGCTCCTAGGCATCCGCCGCAACATACACCATGAAAAGCCTGAAAATGGTTACTACAACTGCTATTAGAGCAAAACGTAAAGCTGCCAGTAGACCAAAAGCTGCCGCACAGCAACTAAATCAGAATCTACAAGATGTTGAAGCTATTGATAAACCACCAACAAAACGGAAACGCACTTCTTACCCAAGTGAACGTCTTGTTGCTACGCCTATACAGTGTGTATCGTGTAAAAATCAAGATGTCCCTTTGATCTTGGGTGGACGTGAGTATTTCATTTAACTTGTAAGATTTGTCTTGCTTAAAAATCTTTACATAGGTTTCTGTCGTCCTTGTGTTGAAGCTGGCCACGCAGTCACTAGTTTACAACCTGTTCAAACTTCCTTATCCAACAATCCGCCACCTTCGATGCCTCCTACACCCCCTTCAACGACCGAAACATCACTTGATAAGCCATCAATGCCTCCTATACCCCCCGCAACGACCGAAACCACAACATCACTTGATATGCCAAAATGAATTACAATGTATATATCAATAGCTTCAACGAGAAATAATTAATAACAGCTCTGAGAGCGACAGTTCATCCGTGTATGAATCGAAGATCAAGTGCATATTCGGACGGACCAGCCCGCCCACCAAGCTACCACTCCCAGCTGGAGGAAAACAATTATGAATTCTATTACAACAGCCCACCATTGTATCAGGATACTAAGCCAAAAAAATGGCAGCGCAGTCCATCGAATGCTCTCATACGGGATCATGGGTAATTTGTAGAGAGCAGATGAGGAGAGTGCAGCTCGTGCTTGAAGGATCGCGACAGCGACTGATGCAAAAAAAAATATGGCTAGCCCAAGCCAGTGGCGGGGCGAACGAATTGGCATCCGCGTGACTGGATATCTCTTGGATTCACCTGTAAACTCGTTCCGATAAAGGGGGATGATAAGGAAGTCTCGAATGTCTTCGCCGATTGTTTTTCCATAGGTTCTCCAAAAGGGTGTAACGGTGTCGAGTATGAAGGTGAGGGTATCCATACCAAATTCCCAGATTTGCTGGTATTGGTCTTTATAGCTCTCCTCTAATGCCACAATATGGGAAAGCTGGAGAAGTTGTTTGTAATGTTTCAACGTTCAGATAATTTTTCCTTACTTCAGGGTAGACAACCGATGTCCGAGCCAGAATTTTATTGTAGCTGGCCTTAACTGCGCCGTGCATGACCTGTACAGTCTTCAAAGTCTCTCCCACCTCAGCCGCTCGTCCTGCTATCTTTTGGCTGTGCGATTCCAAGGCCTTCAGGGATTGCATAAGAGCGGAGATTGGGTCGTCAAGGACGCTCTTGGTTCGAGGTAACTGATTCTGAGTACGAGATAAAAAGGCTCGAAATACTTCTTTCTGTCGTACAAGTCGATGTTGGATGTCCTCCACAGCTCTCCATCCTTGAAATCGCCTGGTTGATCCTGTAACCGCCGCAGGATCGTGACCAAATGCATCAATAAGCTCTCGAGTGAGACCAAGGTGTGCAATGCCCAAAGAAACCATAGCATTGGACTGTATCACATCATATTCACGGATATCTCCCGAAATTCGATTCAAGAGTTGTCGTATTCGATGGTTAGTAGCAATTGTTTGTTCAAGCAGACTTCGAAAACTCAACAGAACTGGTTTAGAAATTATCGTGATAATAAGCTTACCGTGTTTTGACATCATACGCCTTTTGTTCATTCGCTTCTCGTTGCTGTTGGACTCTACCTGACTTGGATCTCTTGGTAGCGGAAGGAAGGGAGACACGCGCTCTACGACGACCGGAGACTACAGGGTGTGGGTGGACAGGAGGAGGAACAGTTTGTGGTTTGGATACATCTGTATTTGACGGTGATGGAGGGATTAGCTGTAAAGTAAGTCCTGCTCCGTGCGAAACTGCCTCTTCTGACTCTTCGCTTGCAGAGATAACCTTGATGTTCACGTCCGAGCTTGTCACAGGAGACTTGTGACTGCTCAATTCTCCGTGGCCAGATTCCTCTGAGTGGAAGCGATCCGACGATTGTTTCTTCGGAAGATCCAACAAAGTCGACATGAGCCGAGAGGGGCCGTCTTGTGGCTGTCCACGGCCTCTGGCGGGCGAAGCAGGTCCCGGTAATCCAACGGGTAAGCTACCGAAAGAAGACTGGGTACTTCTGCGAGTGTCTATCTCCAAAGAAGTGCAAGTGGAATCGACACGAGGCTCGAATGACAGCCCATCTTCAAGGAATGATTTTCTCACAAATGAACTAGGTATAGGATTCAATGGAGTGCTAGAGCTACCGGAGGCAAGTTGAGAATCAATAAACGGGGATGACGTCGAGGACTCATAAAAGCCTTCTCGATGTGAATCTTCGGGAACCGTTGTCATCGAATCATGTCGGTTTCTAGTGCGCAGATACTCTTCTGCGACGAGAGCAGAAATATGCCAAGGAGAGCGATCTGTTGGTTTCTTATTCCGTTTTTCCAGATGCTTAAGCCAAGTGAATGGTTCGGCCCTCTCTAGAGCATTCCGCGTGCTTGCATCTCGTTGTCCATACCAGCGCGCTATCTTTGCGATATTCAGATATTTCCCCGTCGACAATATATCAAAGACAAGATTGTAGCGTCTTCCTAGCTGATCCTGGGTCATTGTAGCCTTCTTTATTGTTTGTGGAGAAGCAATGTTTCTCAAACGACCAAGTTTGTCTGCAAATGACTGAGATGGTAATATACGCAGATAGCGACGACATTTACCTGCATAATCAGCTTCCTGTCGTCCTCTCACGCCTGCTGATGGAAGAGTCTCTTTCCCTTTCCGCTTTGTGCCAGTCAACTTCCATTTACTTTCGGACTTGTCATCAAGACTACTCCAATCCAAAGTCAGGCCGTTGTCAAGCGATGCTGGCACTGGATGTAATAGAGCTGTTCCCGTGGACGGACTGAAATCAATATCGGAAGAGACGCCTTCTTTGCGATCCTTAAGCGAAATGGGAGACATAGATTGCATCGTAGAAGAAATTTCTCTTTGTCTTGAATCAAATTTCGGAGGAATTGCCTGATTAGACAGGCGGGCTTCTCGCCGAGATTTAAGCTTCAGAGCGCGCTGAACATCTTGCAATATCTTGGGATCTGGGCTATGTCATGAACAAATCGCATTTTGAGAGTGTTTGATAGGTTACCTTCATGAGCTGTTTATTATAAGTAAGGTTTCCTACTGATTTGCACAGAATTTACACTTACAAAGGTCGTACTCGTCCGGAAATACGTTATACTTAGTATTGTCGTCCATCCTTTCGAATCCGCGTCTCAAGCGAGAACCAGCGGCGCGCGGAGGTGTCAAAGCTACATTCAAGAGTTGTCTGCGATTTGGCGAGAAATCTTGATTAACCTCTGCAGGTGTCCCCACCGACCGTATGCGTCGACGAGAGGCAGATGTCTGGGATTTCAAAGTGGAATTCCGTCGAGCCGGCAACGTCTTGGTTCCTAGTGGAAGTGTCCGTGATACTACTGCATCAGTAGGACGATAAATAAGCCGTGAAGGGCTTGTCTCTTCAGTAGGGAAGTGGATGTGTGATCTTCTGGGTTCGGAGTCGAATTGACCGCTAGAATTGCCTCCGGATTCTTGGCTTGGCATTTGCACGAGGCGTTTTGAAGCCAAAGACTCTACTTTGCACTCGACATATGCCGACTTGGAAGAACAATCCGAGAACAAAGGGTTATGAGAGCATTGTGATGTAAATATCACTGGCAGCCTGCAGCCGTTGATCATCCACGTGCCGAGACGAGGTTGTGTGACGCAAGCGTGATAAACGGTCAAGTCACACAAGGAAATAGGGTAAAGTTCACTCGAGAGACTGTTAAGTTCTCTAAGTAGCTACGGTACAAAGGGCCCGTTATATACCTAGCTATGGGTGAAAGTAAACACCAGAAATAAGTCGATCGTACAGTAATGAGAGGTTAGTAATATAAGATAATTGTACCGATAGCGTCGACAAACGATAGATTAAACCGAGTAGAATTAGTCGTGACGATGAGTAAATTCGTCTCCTCACCGGCTCAAGACGGGTCACAATTCCGTCACAGGTTGGCGCCCCAATGAACATGGTTGAGACAACACGGAAATTCAAATTCAACTTGAACAACTTCATACAGATGACTAATTGTTTGAAAACTGTACTGTTTGACTTGTCATCACTTAAGCCCTGACTTCTCGTTCGGAGGAGGGACTGCGCTCATAGTACCAGATAGGCGCTGTCGAGGAGCAGGTAGAGGAAGTAGTGGAGTCAAGGGGTTTATAAGTACCATATTGTTCCTGAATTCAATTCGTATTCAGTTGTATTGGATTAACATTGTACATGTCAGACATACCGTTCCCAATACATGATTAAAGTACCACAACTCGTCAAGAACGGTGCCATTGTGCGAGCAACCAATGAAAGGGGTTGCTCCGACTTGAGTGGTAATGGCAGTAACGATCTGCTGGAGAGTATACGACGTCTTATTAGAGGGTACGATGCCAGACCTAGTCCTATGACGCCAGAGAGTGATGAAAACGAACTTGCAGTTACTTACGCAGCAAGGATATCATAGGAGGGATGTTGGCGGAATGCACGAATGGTAGCATCGAAGAAGTTTATGACTTCCTGGTGGTTCTTGTAGTTTGGTCCGTAACACTTGACGTCAAAGGTGGAAGTACATGTCGCATGCTTGGAAAACTAAAAAGAACCATGAACCACTCAGAACGGCCAGAAAAACAGGCTAGTCTCACTTCGTGCGCCCATAGCTCAGTATTAGGAGCTCCCTGGTTTATCCAATATTTATTCACTGCCCAAGACTTTAGACAGATTATCAGAAACATCATGATAGGTTTGCACACTATATATCAAAAGGTCCTTACGACCAAACTCATTGATGAAAGTATCGACTCCTGGACCTTCCCAGGGAGGGATAACGGTACCATCGGAGAGGGTAGCGGGTGAAGGAGCGGGATCGTATTGCCTTGAAAAGTCACAGTATTGTGCAAAAGACCTGCAGACGCCGTTAGCCTCATCATGACGAATGTCTGGAGTACCCGAATGTGAGTATCAGCACAGGCATACCCATCACAGTTGTCTGGCCAGAGACCATGGATGGTCCAGCTATCCTTCGGAAGTTTCTGGCCCTGCTTCTCCAGGCCAGTGTGAGTGTCCCAGAACTGAGTGGCCAAAACCAATCCTCCGGGCGTCGGGGAGCAACAAGTGTTCTGGATAAGAGAAGTATTTTCGCACGAGAAAATGGCCGCCTGGGAGGAGCAGGACAAGAGAGAAGGAAAAGTACTTGGAATATCCGATTGGTGTCTTGCTGACACACCAGCGACGACTAATCTCACGAAAGCAAAAGCAGTTACTACGCGTGAAAGACTCAGCATGGGGGTAAAGGGAGACCAAACGTACATCTCTATTTATTGCACACGATGTGAATCTTCTGGTGAAACCCGCATGCGTTTACACTATTCATGTCATATCAATATCGTGCCACGGGTGCTGAAGACCCCCACGGGTCCATTATACAAATACAGGCAAACCGAGGGTCCGAGGGGCGCGAATTCCAAGTGGTCATGGGACCGCGAGTGGATGAGAGCTTAGTACGACGCGCGGTGCTTCAAGCATTCTGGCCGCCTTCGCTGGTCATCGCCGAGACCAGGTATGGTGAGCGTGAGCGCGTGAAGTGAGACCGAAGAAAATGAACACGTGAGTGCCGTTGCCGTCGAAGAGCAGTCTTGAGGGATACAATCAATGAATACAAGAGATAGTGGCCACGCGGAGCCGAAGCTGGCTTGACACGGCCAGAGCGCGGAGACTAGTTTCGGATCTCCCGAGGTACGAGGTGATCCAAAACGAGAGTCTACGTGATGAGATAAGCGTCGGGGGCACCATTTTCACTGCCCGCCTCACAAATCAACTGTCCTTTGCACCCACCCGCCGCACCCAGGAAGGCACGCCTGACGGTTCGATCTCGTCGTCTGAAGTAGTCCCACCCGCCCTTCGCAGTTCACGCGGACCAACTTACAGAGCAAGAGTCAAACTTGCAGGCCAAGGGACCTTTCCCCAAAGAAACCGGCAATGCTAGAGCAAGAATACCATTGAGTCGTTACCAAGTAGTTACAATGACATTTGATGAGATGCTGCAGGCCGCTAACCGAGCGTTGAACACATAGACGAAACAATTAGCGTATTGAGTGTAAAGAAGAGGACACCACAAAGTAAACTATCGGTATGCGGAAGTATGCTTGTATCTATTTGTATTATCGGTGTCCGTGCATGCACAATCTCAGCGTTCATACGTTCACCTCATTCTGGGTTAGCGCTCTCTCCTCGCTTTCATGCCAATTCAATATAACGCCACGCCAAACACATTTGAAATGGTAAAATGACGCACCACCAAACGCAAATTCTGTAGGCAACATTGAAACAAGTGTAATTCTGCCTCAGCTCCGTTGTTCAGCCCACGTCGGGGGTGTTTGAATAGGCGGCCTCGGTGAAGATTGCGCCACCGTGGAACACCGCAGCTTCCAAGTATAGGAACGGATGAAGAGGAATGGACGTATTTGCAAACTTCCAAGTTCTCTCGAGAATGTATGGACGTCCTTACTTGGAGATTACGACAAATCCTCCTTCACTCAGTGGAACAAATTGGCGGCCGTGGATAAAAGGCACAACGTCACTCCAAGAAAATGAGTCCTGTTTTTTCAACACAGATCAGAACTGCGACGTATAAAATAGTCCGAGCGGGCATTTAGTATGTGCTCAGTCCCCTTACTTCCATCTGACTGTTTACATAAAAGTGTTTAGAGCATCCTTTACATACCATCTGTGTATCTCGGCTGACCATTCAACTCTTTTGCTGCCGTACTTAGATGCCAATCAGTAGCCAGTCCCATCCGTTATTTTGCGGATGAAACTTTTTACTCTCCGGTACTGTCCATCCGTTTGAGCCCTAGTCATGCATTCCACATATTCTTGTATCTGGTCCATACTCATGCTCACCATCATGAGATATAGACTAGCTCTCGGCGGTGATCCCTATGTCGCTGCGAAATCTCATCCCACACCAATATATCCGTTGTGACTTTTTTCATGGTGTTGATATCACGGCAAAACACGAAAACCCGAAGTGGGTCCATGACCAATGTGTCGCCCTTAATATGATGAGTAGACGTTGAACCTCCTAATTGTATACAGCGAACTTTTGTTTCAACACTGTCACACACTTACCGAGAGTCGACAGGATGGAGAATGTATATCTGTAAGAATCTCAGTGGTTACGTTGTACATCAGCCTTCTCAGCTGTTTGCAAATCAAGAATCTTGACCACAAAATATATCGATAGCATTGTTTTCATTACTAGTATATGGAAACAAGTGCTGATAATAGATAACCATACGAAATATCTATATCCTCTTGAAAGGCAATGATTGACAGCGCCGTATTAAGCTGTGAACAGTAACTACATTTGAGGATGTATTATTCAAATGGAATGTAAATCCTTACATAAACTCAAGAAATCAACTTTTAGATAACAATCGCCTTTTAAATAATGAAATGCTCAATAGAGTGAAATGTTACGTTCAATTCGTAAAACTCGATAACGTCATTAATGGATTAGCAAAGCGCCGATAACCCAAGGCAAATCACAATACAACCCAAAAATCAATAGCTAGATTAAAGGCCAAACATCTACCACCAGCCTGAATTACCTCCATTACCTCCATTTCCTCCATTACCGCCATTGCCACCTTTTCCGCCCCACGATCCATTACCACCATTGCCACCGTTCCCGCCATTGCCGCCGTTGCCGCCATTTCCACCCCAAGACCCGCCTCCACCATTTCCGCCATTTCCACCATTTCCACCGTTTCCGCCATTGCCACCCCAAGCTCCACCGCCATTGCCACCGTTACCGCCATTCCCTCCATTCCCGCCGTTGCCACCCCAAGAACCGCGACCACCATTGCCACCATTGCCACCATTGCCACCGTTGCCACCCCACCACCCGCCGTAGTAATTCCAATCATCATGATCGTAACCACCCCATCCTCCATTGCCGCCGTTACCACCGTTACCGCCGTTTCCGCCTCCATACCAACCACGCCACCTGTATTTGTCGTAGTATCCTCGCTGGAATCGAGATATGTCAGTATTGGGAAATGAAGGCATAATTGGGATAATAAAGAACCTGAACAATGTGTTTGTCGGAAGAGGTGGCGACAGTGGGCAAAGCTGTGATGAGTGTGGCCTGTGTGACGAGAGCGCAAAGAATAGCAATAGAGAATTTCATTGCGAATGAGAGATGGTTTTTGATAACTTAAAGGTGAGTGAGATATTACTGGTATGTGTGAAGTGGGTAAGATGGCTCTTCCACATCAAACTCGTGTCCTTTTATACCCATCCCAATCCATAAAGGCAGTGCACTCCTAACGTACCCCTCAACTATTCGAGTGGGTCAATAAAATCTCCTAAAGGTGTACATATGAACATTCTATTTTTTCTCGGTGGAACTTGAAAGGCAGTGCTCACTAGCGCCACACTGGCGCGTGTCGACAAATAGGTCTGGGATCCGATAGGAGAACTGATATACGGCCCAAACAAAGACTCTACCCGAAGTTAGAGAATGACTAGGTCTCGAATTGGATCTTGTCAATTCCATAGGCTCTAGCGTTTGAGATTATATTGACACCACCAAGCACTTCCCGAATTCAACTAGCACTGTCATTGATCCAGGCCTGCGTGCCGAATACTCTCCCCTTTACTGCGAAGTACGGCGCTCGGTACAGACCAGCCGCGCTACCAACTTTCTCTGGCTTTAGTCGGGACCGCGGCCCTGTTGCTCACTCTGTACACGCTCGCCCAGAAAGGCATCCGCCGAAAACTAATCATTTCCACCGTTCCGTGCCAGAAATAAACTGGGGACGCGCTCTAAACGGTGCATAGACTCCTGCGTACGCGGGAGATTCGGAATTCCGTGGTCCTTGTAGTCGTCGTTACCTGTCCTAGGCGCCTCATGCACGTAATAAAGGGGGGAAAAAACTACGCAGTCTGTAAGCAACTGATCCACGCGCCAGATCCGAGTCGTGAATGTTATTTCTGTCATACCATATGCCAACAACATTTGGCGATGTTCAAATCGCGTCGAACGGAACAACTGTACGGACTGCACACATCTAGTGTTCCAAAAAGTGGGGAGTACAAGTGCGAGTGGGAAGGCTGCTTGTGTGCTTGTGTTTCGTCTTTCCCGAGAGGGGGGGCGTTGGGTTTCGCGCTCGAAAACTAGTTAGGACTGAAGAAATACCATTCTTCTGCAAGTTGCAAGTCATGGGCAACCTAATCGTCACCTTCACCTTCTTTTGGCGACACTGAATTAAAGGGGGAATGAGGGTATTGGAGGCACCGCGACAAGATACGGCAAGGTATTTGATGAACGATATGTTAGAAATATGACGATATCAGAGTATACTGGACACCGGACACACGCCAAGAAACGAGAGCCGGGAGAGATCGAAGCAAAGCGGACAGCCGAAGGCGATGAGACCTTGTGCAAGCCCGCGCAAGACCCTGAAAGTATCGAAGGCGGCGGTAATGGAAGCACACAGAGGAAGATGAGAGCGGAGGGAAAATTCTAACTTGAAGGGCGATCGACCCTGACAAGCATAGAGAACACCCACACAAGCCTATGTACCTCGACAACAAGCGTCAATACTCATTCCAGATGCGAACAACTTCAACAAGACACTGTCTGCTGAACGCCTTCCTTTCCTGGTTCTGGCACAAGACGGAGTCATTGATTTGCAAAGCGTGCAAGTTGGCAACCGGAAACTGGAGATAGCTGAGCAATGCTTGACAGATGCGCGCATTGCCAGACGCAAGACCTTCACATTACTGAGGACGATGACGGACACCCAACACAGGACTCGTAGGAGAAAAAAGAAACACGGGAGGAGAGACGACCCACAAAAATCTTATCATTTATCCTTTCTTTCTAATATACTGTTCTGGAGTACCCACACCGTCTAGGTCATAGATAATACTATGAATTTACATGAAAACAGGACAGGAGCACGGCACGAAAAGTACATGAACATGGTGCCAGGACTGATAAAATACTATTGAGGATCAGACGTCGGCCCAGCCACCTTCATCCAATTTGTATGACGCTTCACTTTCCGGCCGATCCGGACTGTCAACCAGTTTTGCAACGCGTTCTTCTGCGCGACCTGTAGGACACGATCAACAGAGTACATATCGTCCAGGGTATTGACTGATACCCTTCCGAAGGAAGATTCTAGTGGCTGATGCGTGTGATAGAATATGACCACCGATAGGTTTGAGAGCACCGCCTGCAACAAAGGTCATGGTTGCACCGGGGTCAGCTGTGAAAAGGCAATGGCTAATGTCACCCAAGATGCGGTGAAGATTTCGTTGAATTGTAAAACAAACATTGAACCTGATTCGTGAGCAAAATTGCGACCTGATAATGCGCAACATTAGGAAAATTAGCGGATTGTACAACGACTACAAACGTTATATTCTTCCGACAGTTTGGTAAGTTTTGAGAGCATCTATAAGGCAATCATGAAAAATAATCTTGACTAGGTATTCTTTTTCAAAACACACCTGCGCGAGCTAGATGAAATCGTCAGAAATAGTTGGATAGGAAGCACAGAATAACTTGACCTTTTGTTGACGTTCACTCAATTCTCCTCTTCCCGAATAATCGACACGGAATAAAGCCATAATGCTATCAATAATCTTGTAAATCGTCGGCATATGAGTAAAGTTTATATCTGAAGGAGATACGATCACACAAGAAGTCTGAAATCCTTGTCCTCGGCGAAGCGCATAGAACATTCGTTGATGAGTTCCATCTAGAAGTCATTAGACATATGAAGTCCAGAGTGCGCAGTTACATGCTTGGTGCTCGCTGTTAAACGCGCGGGCTGACGATAACATGTTAGAAGGTCCGGTTCCTGACGAACTTGTACTACAGTTACCATAGAGAATATTTTCCAGTGCCACGTTTCCGTCGACTCCAAAGCGGTCAGCTATAGATCGTATACGATCCGGACGAAAGGTTCCTGTTTCTTTGTTCAGAAGAGGCAGAGAAATACCAGCAGCTTCACTTGCCTTCGGTGTCTATATAGGCCACCTGATGGTGTGTACGCATTGATATGGTACATTGATGCAGCAGTTCAAAAGTTGCACACCTTTCCCGCAGCTCCTCCCAAATCCGGCGGAAGTTGGGCCACAACACTCATCGTATGGGCAAGCTGAGTTTTTCCAGTCCGGAATTCACCGTAAACTATAGCCAAAGGAGCATTGTGAGACGGAACACAAATAAGAGGCGTTTTTTTTACCTTCAGTAATTGATTGTGACATGATTCCGCCTGCAGAAGCTGAAACTTTGATACAAAAAGATGACGAAAAGGTAAATATTACCACCGAGGATACCATCAACCACTTTGCTTCCGGTACTGATTAGTGTTACTTTTTTCCTTCTATCTTGGACTTCTACTCCAGTTGCAAACGACGAGCCCTGAGAGCATTGAGAATCACTGTCAGGATACAGGCATAAGGACATCATACGAGGATCTTGTGGGCTGCTTCCTGCGTGACCAAGGTAAGTCAGTATTGTGGTGTGGTTATATGCGTTGAAAATTGTTTGAGAAACCTTGATTTTCTCAATTTTTGCCTCGGACATTCCCTGTTGGGCTGAGTCCACGAAAAGTTTAGACGAAGTAAAATCAACCTTAATTTTCAACATTTGGCGGCGAGTAGTCATGTTCACGCCAGAAATAGTATGTATGGCCCCGGACTCCAGTACATGCGTGTGATTGAGGACACGGACATAGAAAGTAGGGAATTACCTTAAGTTTCAGGATGTCTTGTACATTAATTCCCTGTGAAGCTGCATTAGCCTGTCGTTCATAGTACTCTACGGACCAGGACAAACATGCTGCTGGAGCTCATCGACAGTATCAAAAAAAGGCACCTGATAAGGGTTATAAGCAGATAAATTTGAGGCATGAGCAGAGTTCTACTTCTTCGTCATCTACCCCCGGAGAGGGTGCTCGGGAAGGCGCGACAGATCCTTGAGACGGAGCACGGCGAGGAGGCATGAAAAGCAATGAATTAATAAGGTCAAGGGATGGTAACTGAGGATTCAAGCGCAAGAAGCAAAGGAGGGAAGGAAGGCAAGCCAATTTCAACTCCGCTTATTCCAAGTGTCAATCAATGGACGCGCTGGGAGACGCGTCGGTTCCTACCGTTACCTGAAACGGCATACAACTCGAAAAACTCATCATTCCAGAACATCTGTCTAACCTGGCACTAAAACTGATCGAGGAGATATCGGCGTTCGCCTGTAGAGAACGATGACTGAATGTCCGCCACAAGTAATGTTTTGCTACACCTATGGCATAAATTCAGGAGAAATGTTACCAATGATAACGTACAAGAAAATCCAAAAGATACAAGCGGCCACTTCAATCAATGTTGCCCACCAAACCTCCTCGTCCTCTTCTAATCCTCTCTTCCAAGCCACCTGTGCCCCCAAAGACTTTCTTCTGCTCTGAACTCAAAAAGCTGGCCATGCCCTTTGACTTGACGCGCGCCGCGTCGTCAGCCGCGAGCTCAGCCTTTTCCTTCTCCTGCAGTGCTGCTAACCGTGCCTCACGTTCAGCGGACAAGGCAACTGCATTGCTTGACATGGCAGCCAATCGTGCTGCACGATCATCGATAGATTTGTTGGGTCGAGGTCTTGGCGAGTCATGACGCGAGCGTCGTGGTGGACTAGGGGTACGCCTATAACGCTTCAAACGTTCGTCACGTGCGGGACTCAGAGAGCGTTGACGTTTGCCAATATGGGCCGATCGACGATAGGAAGACGGATCCCTGCCTACATCGTCTGAGTCATCGGAGCGGGGCCAGACAGGTCGCTCGTCATCTCTGTGTCGACTTATCATGGCAAGGTTACGATCTTGATGACGGTCGTCGGGACTACGGCTGTTCCAACGACTTCTTTGAGAGGGTTCCTGGTAACGAGAACGGCGCTCATAGTCATGATAAGGATGAGCAGAGATAGGAGATTGCGAACGACGGGAATAAGGACTAGGAGTGCGACGGCGATGGCTAGAGTGATTCGGAGACGAAAGTCGGTGCTTGCGTTCTTGCTTCAATCGTCTACGTTCCTCCTTGTCTCGTTTCCTCTCCTCTTTACTCTTCTTGGGGATAATGCCATTACGTTCCTGCATCTCTTTCAGGCGAAGAGGATTTGACATCAGGGCCTGTAGAGCAGCCTGCTCCTGTTGCTTAATGGCTAGAAGAGGATCCTCACGAATTTTGGCAGCGATATCGCGCGCATTGTTGGCGTTTTGTACAGCAATAAAATTTTTATGTGAAGCGCCAATCTGACAAACGAGTTTATTGAGGCAAGAGTCGTTTGATATCTGACTTACCTTAGCATTCTCATCTGCTGTCAGGATCTTGTCTACTCGCTTTTTACCCAAAAGGTAGTCCTCAAGGTCATTGGGATCTTGACTGCTACCCGTGGCGGGCGTTGCATACATCCATTCTAGCTTCTCCGTTCTTTTCTTACCAGTCTGCTCCTCTTGAAGACGTTGGAGTTCTTGGAGCTGTCGCTCTTCCTCCTTCTCTTTCCGGAGTTGGTCAAGTTTCTTCTTCTCTTCGAGCTTTTCATCCGTGGACTTTTAGAGAAAGGCATTTCTTGAGACGATTGATGACTCACAGCTTTCTTCTCCTCAAGCCATACCCGCTCCTGATTCTTCAAAAGGAGCGGGTGCCAAGACTTCTTCATATTGAGGTCTCCTCCACCCATCTTGACGAGATATAAAGGGATAGATGACTACGCAGCTTTCTTGGTTTCGAACTCTGCAAATGAAGGAGGGAACAACAACAAGTCAAATATATTTGTATCTGTTATGGCATCCTATATTACGACGTGATTGAATTCCTAATTCGCCACGGGACTGCGTAAGTACTTGGTCTCTGGTACTTGAGTACCATTCTACAAAACTTGGACACTTTAGATTCCCCTACTTGTGGAGTTGGATACTAGGGAAGGGTTTATGGCGACTGATCAGCACAGCGATGGGAATGGAGAGACACATGCCCTGCATGAGGACTTGAGCACTAGCGATGTAGAGGTCGGCCGGTCCGTCCCAAGGTCACTTCTGCAATATACAGGAATCTCTAATGTATGTCAGGACTGGGCGGTCTATCTATGCGCTCTCGCGCCAAGAGATAAGCAGGGGCCTTGCTAACCGCTTCATGCATTCACGCGTCTATATCTGTATTTATCTGAGTATGGCTGCTCTTTCTGTCACTACTGTGATTCTCAGTCTCAAGGATGGCTGTCCTGGCCTGGCCTTCTTTATCTTGGAGTTCATCATAAATATATCGATGATAACAGAAGTTGCGATACGGTTCGTTGCCTTTGGAAGGGTGTGTTCACGTTCACGAAAATTCTGTTCAGGATCTAATTACTCATCGTTATCTTTATCTAGCAATTCTGGAACTCCCCTTTCAACATCATGGATCTCATCCTGACAATATTCTGTGCCTTGACACTGCTAGTTATCACCTTCGCCAAATGTGGTGCAGGAAGTAAAGAGGAGGAGATCTTGGATACGTTACTTCTGGTAACACGGAATGTCTTGCAATTTGGCCGGCTAGCGGCCGTGATGAGGCAGTAAGCACTAGACTTTGATCAGTCATATCTACTCATTTGTTTTCATTAGGTCTGGCCAGTCTATTTTCTCCCAGCCCAAACCCATTGATATTTCAAGTGCTCGAAGAGCTGGGTTTATGGATTTAGATATAGAAAGCGACGAAGAAAACGATCATGAAACACTCGTGCGGAATCCTTTGCTTTTTGATGTAGACGGCGTAAATGCCGAGAGGGAAGCTTTCACGGATGCTTTGCGGGAAGCTCCTGCGCGGGATCTGGAGGAAACGTGGGCTCGACTTGGATGATGTGAATGCGGGTTGATTTATTGTACATGGGGACATTTCTAGCTCAAACATACGAGATATTCTAATAAAAGGATGGACCAACCGAAAGGGGATATATGGATGTGATTTGTGAAAGTTGGTTTTATGTGAGATCATTTTCTTCTCAAGCGCCCATGTGCGATGAGTAGCGACCCAGTGTACTCGTTGAACGCCCGAGTTGCTGGCCACCTCGACCACAGCTGTTTCCTGAAATAACGCTGCTATAGTACTTCTTGTCTTAGCTCTCTCCTCTTCTGTATCACTCTGGCGCGCCACATGTCTCCCGTTAATTCTTCTGATCCTCCAGCTTCTCGAACATGGTGGTCTCTCGGTCCCAAGCACTCTTCCCAGAACAACCTCCACCGCCAGCCGTCCCACAAATCACCCGGCCATCGTGGGCTTAACTCCATCGCTGTCGCTTTGGGATTCAAATCAAAGAAACACCCAGTACTGGCAATTCAGGATCCTGGTCCCCCCCCGTCGCGTCCCGCCATGCCAACTATTGTGGCAAAAACGCATAGTAGGCCTCCCTCTCAGTCGGTCTCGTCAACGCAGTCCCAGGTTGATTCACTCGGTCCCCGCACACCAGAGGACCCACAACGAGACAATCGACAGTCTTTGTTGACTATTTCAGACGGTGATCCTTTCGCCGTAGTGCGCGCTATATCTTCTGCTCCTCAATCCCCCTCTCTTTCCAGCCGTCTTGCCCTTTTCACTAATTCGTCTAACCTCGACATCCTGTCTAAGCATACTGAGCCAACTCTTAACCAAATCTCCTATGCTTCCTCTTCTCAGTCCACCACACATGCGGACGATCTGCCCCCTTCTAGCCCAACAATTTCTGACTCCACGAAGAAGCCAAAACCAAAGTGAGTTCTCTCTCATTGGCTTGCTCTGCGCTGTCGGCCCTTATCAGGAAATCCCTATAGTCTTCATAGAAAACAGTCTGTGATGTCGGGCCATGGAGATCAATCACTAGATTCAGCTTGGGAGTCCCTGACATTGGCTAACAAATTTAAGTCTGATTCATCCACTATTTCGACCTTGGACAAAAATCGGTCCAGCCAGTCTGCAGTAGTCCTTACGCCGTGCCCTCCAATGCATGTTCCAGGTATGACTGCCCCCGGTCAACGACTAGAGACTCTGACTGCACCTTCGTCTTCGTCATTGAATCCTTCACCGCGGACTGTTATCCGACAATTACCTGTTTCTCGAATTCGGTTACCTCCAAGTACCCCTCCAAGACAGGAGTTGCCTCCTCCACCTTCATTCCAAGGTCACAGAGCTAGAGATGGCGAACCCGAGCCCACGGCCCATGTGTCGACAGATTCTGCCTCCTCTTCCAGCCTATCCTTTGCGTCATCAAGTTCCTCTCAAAAGGATATCCTTCATCATCAACACTACAGCCCTCGGAAAAGAGACAAGGTGCATTTGGAACACTCCATCTCTTCTAGCGCAATGATGGACAGTGGGCATGATGCGTTTTATAGAAGATTTTCTCCACCGGCACCTCATACCCTTAAAAGGGCAATATCTCACCAATATCTTGGAAGACGTCTACCACCACCCACTAATTCTGTTCCAGTTCCTATACCTGAGCTCCCGCCGCCATCGAAGGCTCCGCGCAAGCAGCGCTCCTTTCATCATGCCAAGTTCCCAGTGCCTCCGCTATCACCGAAACGATCCAGCACTTCTTCAGGCTCACAAATTTCAACACCCATGACCGATTCTCAGTTGAATACCGAACAAAGACGAGGCAGTGCAGGAGGATTCTCGTTGCCCGTAAGAAAACGACTCTTTTCTACCGGATCGAATAATCGACGGCCATCAACCTCTCAATCCATTGTACCTGAAGATGACAGTCAATCTGTCTTTAGTGTGCGCTCTGTTCCTGATCAGAGTATAGGGACTACTATCTTCAAACCCCTGAGCCAGCCATTATCACCCAGTTCAAACTCCTCATTTTGGGATGAAGCTCCTCTCCCTGACCAAATGCCATCTAGCCCTCAGATCGAGACTCGTGAGTATACGCCGCAACAGATTATGTCGCCTGCCGAAATGGCAAAGCTGGAAGCGAGCGTTGATAATTCAAGCCCTCCAGACCACTCAAATCGACCAGGATTCTCAGTTCTCTCTACTTTCACAACGCCATCGATGGTTTCTGATAGAGACCCAGGAACTTCTGTAGTTGAGAGCCTTAGCGTGGCAGACGCTACGTCGATCCATTCGGTGGCTAACAGGCCAATGTCGGGAAGGACGTCTCCTGACCAAAAAGGCTTGTCAGCACCTACACGGCGTGGTGTACGACCTTCAACATCGCAAGTCAGCATGACAACATCAACGGTATCCGAACGGAGTTCTCTCATCTCGTCTCCTAGTCCTTCAATGACCAGTCTTCCACCCCCTCCTCGGCGGGCGCGACCACGGGCCACATTTGTTAATGACAATCCAAACCCTCCGTCTCTACCTCCGTCTCTACCTCCGCCTCCAGGCCGCAGAAGTGTTCGCCCGAAAATATCAGTCGAGAAAACACTTCATCGTCGGTCAATCATGAGAAAGCCTTCCTTTTTGGAGATTGATGATGACAGCGACAAGGATACTGACGTTGAGAGTTTTGGCGAGGCACCAACTGGAAGTTTCTTGGACCTTGCACGAGAGTCATTTGATATTGCCAGCGGATGAAAGATAGTCCGCAACCGTCGCAAGGATCCCGTTTTCTTCATAATTTTTTCAGTCCTTTTCCGTTGGATCCATATATACCATTGTAACGAGTCTACCTATATCCCTCACTCTTTTGATTTTCCATGCCCGATCTCTTGCTCATGACTCAGATTCACATAAGTATTTTGTTCATGTGTTCTCGATAGTGAGGAAACTCATTCATACTTAGTACATTTCATGTAGAAATTCACGAGCCTTGCAAATCAAATATTTGACCTTTGTCAATCTGTCTGATCGGTATGATATCCAGCACGTCTCATGGCACCCAGACGATGTCTGGCAGCACCTAGATCCTTCTCCAGCTTCAATATCTCCACCTGCTGTTCCATCTCGCGTCTCTTAAACTCTAGAACCGCCATGTTCTTGTAGTCAACTTCCTCTTCTTCACTTTGTCTTGCTGAAACAGCCTTCACCTGACGCACAAGTGCCTTGCAGGCTTCTGTAACAGCCTTGGCAGCTGACTCAAGCCGCTCTTGTGTTTTTGACATCAAGTTTGCCTTGACACGGGATGCAGCAACGAGCTGAGCCGTGGCAGCTGCAACTTCGTTGGAAGCAACGATAAGTTGTTCCAGAGAGTGAGTACCCGACAACACGCCATCTGCACTTTCTATAAGAAGGTTGGTAGCGAATGCGACAGCCCTGGCTGCGGAGATGAGGCCCTCCGTCCAACGATTGTTCCGCTTATAGAATTGCTGCGTTGAGCTGGACCCTTTACCTTGAGCGACAATCTCCTGCTGAGATTCTGTGGCGGCTTTCATGAGACGAGAGATAGCATTGGTGATGGCCATAGCAGCAGCAAGAATTGAATCATGAACTTGGAGGTCGACAGCACTCCGGGAGGAATCGCGGGGTCGAGACATAAGTTCTTGTAGACGCTGCGTGGCCTGTTCAATGGCTTGTGAAGCACCCAACATCTCTTGCTCGACGATATCACCAATGTCCCCGGTGGCTCGTGCAAGTGCCCCAGCCTTGTCTTTAGGCACAAGTCCATCAACCATCTCAGAAAGTTTCGTGAGAGAGCCCCGAACTTGGCTGTTGCTACGCATTGCGACTTCCTTTCGTTGGCTGGGTTGAAGAAGATCCAACTTATAAGACTGAAGGTTCTCGAAGAAGCGCAGGCCAACATCTCCGGCCGTTTTGGCAACATTGATAATTTTGTCCGAGGCATCATCATCACTAGCCAGACGTGTTATTCCCTTAGTATTTATCAGGACGTCGGCCATGGACTGAGCAAAATCATTGGCAGATTTGATGACAGCAACATGGTCACCACCAACGTCTCCTCCGAGGTAGAGATTATAGATGGTAGCAAATTCGGTGGCATTGTTGATCGATTTTTCCACCATCGAGAGTGTATACTCGGGAGTTGAATTGAGGTTTCCAGCTTGAGTAGGAGATTCTAGCTCGTAGATGGCATCATCAACCTTCTGAACACATGCTTGCAAAATTGAATCTTGTCATAGAGTAAGCCAGGGTAGATCCATTTTTCTATGAGAAACGACTAACCAATGATATCATTCAATTTCTTACGATTGTCCAGGATCAAGGTGTCTATCTGAGCAGTGGTGGTTTCATCCACAATACTTTGATTCTGGGTATGATAACTTCAGTAAAAGAAACGCGATACGTAATACTGGCTGACCTGTTGAGTTTCTGAGAGTCGTTGTATAGTACTGTCCATACCCTCCTGCAGAATCATGATTTCTTGATCTTTTTCCTCACGCAAGCGTTCGAGATCACCAGCAGCATTATCAAGCTTGGAAAAGAGGTCATCGATTTGGAATTGCTTTGACTAGACGGAAAGTTATTGTTCCTGCCAAAATGTCATACATGACGATACACGTACACGCAAAGTATCCTCGAGCTCTGATAGCTGCCTATTGTATTTGGTCATTACACTCGAAACCTCTGAACTCTTGGAACGTGAAGAATCCTCGGCACGCTCATTGGCGAAGTTCAATTCACGGCGTAGTCGGTCGATCTCCTCTTTATGAGATGACTTTTGCCGATCAACATCAAAGCGGGCCCGATCACGTTCACGAAGCATATCCGCGAGTTCCAAGTTCTTCGCCTTGAGATCCCGCTCCATACGTTCCATACGATCCACGGCTTCCTGAGCAGAATTGGCCTTCAGTTGCATTGCTTTGAACTTGGAAAGCATGTCAAGATGTTCGGTACGGAGCTGACTATATAGCTTCGCCAAAGCCTCGTACTTATTACGCCACAACGCTACTTGATCTTGAAGCTGTTTGATGAGCTCATCCTTCGACAGCATTTGTGAATTAATATTGGCCCCGACGTTTGCAAGCTCAGCTTCAAGAGCTTTCACTCGCTACATTACAGTGAGTCAAGAGACCATGAAGCAAGTAAAAGACACACAACGTACTTGATCATACTGCTCGAGAAAGATTTGGTCCCTCTCGTATTGTCCTCTCATGGCAAGTAGCTCCCTCTCAAGCTCATTGACACGCTGAGCTGCCTGAGTTTGATTGTTGTATAGAATCTGTTGCTGCATGAGTTCATCCTGAGCCCGACGTTGAGCTTCAGCCTGCTGTAATTGTCTTTGCTCGAATTCCCGTTGCTGTTGTTGCTCCAATTCCAAACGACGATGGTCCTCTTCTTGCCTGGCCGCCATGAGTTTAGCCTGCTGGTCTTCGTACTCCTTGAGCATACGAGCTTGCTCTTCGATTTCGGCGGCTGTAGGTGCCGGAGCCGACGGAGGAGGAGAAGGTGACTTTGCAGAAGTTTTGGGTCGAGCAGGAAGGTCAGGAGCATCTCCAGAATCGAGCAGGCTTGGGGGATCCTGACAAAATGCGTCATTTGATTTTGTTGATGGTAGAATTATGCACCTACCGCCGCCAGTTTCGGTACATTGATAAGCCCAGTAAGGTACTTCAAGTTTGAGCATTCGTAGTAGAATCTACGGAGATTATGGTGTTGAGAGGAGTATCGTTGTTTCAACGGTTCCAAAACGTCCATATCATTCGTTCCTATAAAATTCCTATCAAAACCAGAAAAACGAGACAACTGGATCCTTACGTCGGTACATCGCTCTTAGCATGCTGGTAATGAACCGGTAGATGCCCCAAGATTCCTTCACAAGAGGGACTAAGGACGAAATACGGCATTCATTGTTAGAAGAATATCTGAAGTGGGAAAAGACAAGTTTCTGGAAGGCTTCAATCTGGTCTTGCAGAGCCATAAGATCAGCTATTGTTTCATATCTAGATCATGTTAGACGACATATATTTGGAGAGACAGCGCATCAGTACCCTTCATTAGGGTCGTCAATTCCCTTTAGTGTGACGTACTCCTCATATTCAAAGAGTCCATTGAATTCTGGGCGGAGTCGATGGAAGCGAAGTTTCTGTAAGACGAATTGTACGTATGTTTTGATCAAGGGACCATAGCCTCAATTGAAGCATGAACAGAAGTCTTATGATGACCGAGACTGAGAACACACCTTTCGAATTATCGGAGCCCACAGTTCGTGAGCAAGTCTCCAGCCATGCTGTCTGTCCATGTGCCTCCTTGATTACCTGGTATCAATGTGTTAACGAAGCGACGTAGTGCTCGAACCCTACATACAACCGGGTGCCCCTCTTGTAAAACCTTGTGGACTGTGATGAGAGCCTTGAAAGTTTGAACTTCATCCGCCAGGATAGGTTGGACCCGGAGGCCACTCCAGAAAGATATTGATGAGTGATAATCCCAAGTAAAGACAATACATTCTTAAGGCCAACGTTAAGAACGAGAAAAATGCGCAGGATGATGATCGTACTTCGGACATGTTTCTGTTTGGGCGCCGTTTCTTCTGGGCTCGTTGCTTTTTTGATGTTGAGAAGAAGCTCGTGCTCGGCCTTGTCTTTGTCAACGGGTCGAGTGGGGTAATGAACCTCCTCGTCAACGTCAAAGCCCCCACGCTGTCGCGTTCCCACCCTATATTCTTCAGTAAGATTAGATGGATCAATAGTTGTTTACGCACATGGATTATTGGACAAAGGTTGAAGAGCTATGACGGGTTGGCACGTCGGTGGCTGTTCAGATCTCCAGGTGACTCCGATCACGCGTGTGTGAATTCGAAGATATGTTCTCCTGCCGGTCGACACTACGGCTGCTTCCTGGGACTTTGTACCATCTCCGTTCTATTCCTCGCTATGCTCCACGTCAACGATCGCTTTTTTTTCGCGCCTTCCAAAAATCGGACGTCCCGACAGTGTATAAACCACGGCGGGAATCCTTGATCACTCCAACTATGCTGCTTATTGGTTTTATACCAGTTTTCACGTTCGCCTTGGGTACATGGCAACTTCAACGCCTCAAGTGGAAGGTCAATCTTATTGATGAACTGGAAGAAAAATTGCAGCTACAGCCACTATCGTTGCCACCGAGAATCAAGTATGTTTGTTTTACTGTGGACACATGCATGAATTTTTGAAGAACCCCTTTCAAGCCTGTCCGTCATTCCAGAATTTGTGTACCGGAAAGTCTCACTCAGAGGGAAATGGGATCATGCTCATACTCTACTCCTCGCTCCACGCGTTCGGGAAGGGGTGCACGGCGTTCATGTCGTCACGCCGTTGATCAGAGAAAATGGCTCTACCGTCCTTGTAGATCGCGGTTTCGTGTCAAACGATTTCGTTTCTACTTTCCAAAATGAAGATGGAGAAGTAGAGATTACCGGAATGCTTCGGACATCGCAACCACGAAACACTTTTACGCCAGAGAATCGGCCCGATGAGGGCAAATGGTATTGGACCGATGTTGAAGCTATGGCAGAATATGCAGGTGGTGAAAAAGCTGGTGTACAGCCTGTCTTTGTTGAGCAGATATTCGGTATCTCTGTCTTCTGTTTTCCAGTCGTGTTCTCACATCGTCAAAAGAGGGACACGCCGGTGAAGCAGGCACTAGACTTTCGAAGGGGATTCCGATTGGTCGTGCGCCGACTGTAGATCTACGAAATTCTCATCTCTCTTACGTCATTACCTGGTAAGTTTGACTAATGTATCCTGGCACAAATGGCCCAAACTATCACTCAGGTACGCTCTCTCGGGTCTAACGGCTTTCATGTTTGCCCGGATTCTAATCCACAAGAAACGGTTCACTGGCCGCAGGTTGCCGAGGTTCAATTGACATTATTACTCGTACTTTGAAACAAGCTCGATTCTTGCAAGTATGACTCATTTGTCCTTTAGATTGGATCTCGTATAATGCACTTTCAATGCTATTGAGGGTTCCATCATGACCAATCGCGTGGCTAGGAATTGGTCACTGTTTACAGCTCCACGGCCATTGGCCAGACCGTTTGCTTTGTCGTTTGATGTTCAATCAAAACAATAATATCACTTTTCTCGACAATGCAGCTTATCATGGATTTGGATGGCGTCCTGCTGACCAGCTATCCCAAGCCTATTTAATCATGAACCTCCATCGATTCCCTTTACACTTGCCTGACCACTCTCACCCCCATCTATCGTTCATAGTCTACCTTGTCACATACTATGAAGTCGTTAACCGCATTTCAGCAGTATAAAGAGATATCCCACACTGAGGGATATCCAGACTCGGAACACCTCATCGCTTGGGATGATAGATTCTCTACTGGCGAGCGATTTCAGAGAGGTACGTTATTTATCAATTATACTGCCGCATATGCTTCATTTCCTTCCAGAAGAACAAATACGTCGTGAAGTTGAGCATGCACTTGCTGTACAAAAGCTTTCTAGAGCGCGAAAGGCAAAAAAGTTAGCCTCTGGTGCTTACGAATCTCAAGCAGATTCATCAGCGGAATCTAAATGGTATGATCGAGACTCGTTGGTGAACAGAGCTCGAGCACGCCAAGATTCTGCCTATACGCCAAAGATGGCTCCATCTGCGGATTTTTGGCCCGATGGTAAACTCCTTCACTACTCGACACTGGTATTCGGGCTGACAATTGTAATCACTAGGTGTATCGTACTCGGTCTCTCGCAGACATGCTACCAATCGTCCTTCGAGCTCTCGTGATACGATCAGCCTCTCAAACGCGCTGTCTCCATCGCTGCCCCCATCGCCGAAGAAGTCTGCTTCTTTATCGCGCTTCAACCCGTTCAAAACGCCCGGGAAGAAGTTATCGATATCCAGTGACCAAAGATCTTGTCCCGAGGAAGAAGACAGTAGCCAGGAGACTGGGTCCTGGAGCAAGAAACTACAACATATAGCAACGATCGTAATTCTGGGGTACGACCCCGATGCAAAAGGCGAACCGATTCTGTGAATATCTACTCTCTACTGTTATCTGATATCAAAGTCCGGTTGACGAGACTACCTAATCTCATTCCTACATACACTTTCATATCCAATGAACTGCTGGCGCAAGCCGTCCCGATGTTCACGTAGTGCAGCAGAACACGATAGATGAAAAAATTGGTGTCTTCCAATGATGGTATCCTTGTCATCAGAAGAGTCAATAAATATCTGACGGAAAGTAGACCAAGAGTGATAATACCCAATACATCATCATTAAATGTTTCCATAATAGCTCGTGGAATGAGTGGGGATTTATTTCGGCGCGGTCACAAAATGTACTGTATATAAGTCGCATCGAAAATACGCGCATTCCTCAACACAACTCTCACATTCTTTTCCTGAAAATCTCCTTTACCTTAGTGTATCGCATACCAGAGGCAACTCCAGTGTTCAGTCCCGTCTGACACGGTACAAAAGCTGGATTGCAATTCGAACGTTTGGGGGACGCGTCTTTCACCCTGTCACGTGCCTGATGTAGTCAATTCGCGCGCCTCAATCATGTGATGGACGCGTTTAAGCCTTTGTTTCTAAACATGGCCAAATTCAGCAATGTTCAGTTGTGGAATTTCCACCTGTGCCCACTTGATCATTCTCGCGACAAAATGACCATTACGCTTAGACTTGCAGATGCACCGTCCAACGCACAAACCAGACGAGCTCTTGCAGATCTTTCTCTTTCTGTTGCAAAGAACAAAAGAATCGTCGTGATTACTGGAGCTGGGATCTCTTGTTCCTGTGGGATTCCTGTGAGTATTTGGGAGAATCCAACATCAATCATCTTCTCAACACTTACACCCTTACAGGACTTTCGCTCCTCGGACGGGCTTTATAATCTCGTCAAGCAACAATACCCAGACGTTGTCTTGAAAGGGCGCGACCTATTCGACGCGTCCCTATTTCGGGATGGGACATCTACGAGTGTCTTCTACACATTCATCTCAAAACTAAAACAATCCATTGACGTTGCTACACCTTCACCTACACACCGTTTCATCAAGACCCTCGACACGAAGAAAAAGCTGCTCCGATCTTATACGCAGAATATTGACGGGCTGGAGGAGCGTGTTGGCCTCATGGGAAGCTCGAGTTCGCGCGCTAAAACTGTCGGAAAGGGAAAGACGAAGATACGAACGAGAGATGTGAGAAATGTGCAGCTCCATGGCGATATCCACAGTGTTCGATGCATGTCATGTTCTGCCGAATATGCCTGCACGAGCGACCACCTAGCTATGTTTCTACAGGGAGCTGCTCCGGATTGCCCCGAATGCGCGTCGCGTCGTAAGTTTGTTACTATATACCTTCCTGTCCAGAAATAGCTGAAAGAATCATGTCCAGTCGAAGCTCGCGTCGCCCGTTCTGCTCGAGCTATTCGAGTTGGTACCCTCCGACCTGCTATCGTTCTGTACGATGAAACGCATCCGCTCGGTGACGACATCGGTACTATTCAATCCGCCGACGTGGCGCGTAAACCGGACTTGTTGATAATCATGGGCACCTCTCTTAAAGTCCATGGACTTCGCAAGATGGTCAAAGAATTCGCGAAAACTGTTCACACTTATGGATCGTCCGGCTCGTCGACCGCAAAGCCATGGCAGGGCAAGGTTATCTTCGTCAATAAAACACCACCTGCGTCCGAATGGAACGATATCATCGATTATCATGTTGAGGGTGATACTGATAGCTGGGTTGAGAAGGTTATAGAGGATTGGAAGAAAATGAGGCCTGCTGATTGGGAGGCGCAGCAGACTCTAGTGTCAGTTGATGGGAATGTTAGTGTGAGCGGAGGATTCAAGACGGTTAAAGATGTTGCGACACCAAAACGCAAGGGTAAGGGCAAAGGTGAGTACTTGTTTTTGGTAATTTTATCACTATCGGCTGACAAGCCTTGGAACAGCTGCCAAAAAGTTGGACAACGAAGAGAATCTCCCTCCTGATTTCGCCGATATGGTCCTCAGCACACCTGATGCGATTGCCGCACGCAGATCCAAAACTGCTGTGCTGCCTTCTGACCTTGATGACATGGTCCTCAGCACACCCGATGCGATCGTCGCACGCAAATCAAAAGTTGCTGCTCCGCCTCTATCTCCGAGTAAAAGAGGGCAGAGTACATCACATTACAATGATCTTGAATCGAGCCCCTCAAAACGACGAGTGTCGCCTCTGAAAAACCAGCTTAGAGCAGACGAAAGGAAGGTGTTGTTCACGGAGAGCACAAACAATGGCATGGCCGATAAGAATGATGTTTTTGATCTTTCCGTGGAGGACGTAGTTGGGAAGGCAAAAAGACAAGCAACGAAACCGGTGACGAAGCCGACGAGAAAGTCAACACGAAACATTCCAGTTGGGAAAGCGAATAAAGGGACGCGTACAAATAGGTCACGCACATGATGACATTTCTTTGTTGGGAGAGTTTGCGCAACGCAGGACTCTTGATAATACCAGCAATACGGGAGATACCAAGAAAACTGCAGTGTGTTGTGTACTATATGTAAATTATAAATATGCTATTGCTCGACAACAAGGAGGATCCCGAAAAAGTGGTACAAGAAGACAAAGTGCTGAACGCCAACCACAGAATTTTCAATCGGTGATGAGCTCAGAAACACTCCAGTCCTCAAAGCTCCCGTCTGGTAGATAGCGTCGAATGACAAGGGGTATTTTGCGCTGGGAGAGTTCTTTTATGGCGATTTGGAGAGCATCTGTTTCGCCGTCTAGTGGGACAAGAACGGGGGCATTCATGCTGGAATTGGATTCAGTGAGGGCAAATTTTCAAGACTACAGGGAAGGAAACGATACCTGATTTGCAATGCTCTCGTCCCAAGTATGCGAGCTCGCTCATATTTTGTCAGGTAGGGTGTGGTTACTCTGACTTTATTTGGCTGTCGTTCCCCCGCCAGACCTGCCCCTGCCCCCGACGTCTCTTCAGTAATCATCTCCTGATCATGATCTGCTCCATTGATGCCATTTGCGTGTACAGCATCGCCTGCGGTACTGTCTTCCCCCCCATTCTCACCAGCCGGTGCCTCTCCATCCTGAAGGTCGTGCGCTAGAAGATCATAGTTTTCATCCTGGGGGATAGTATGAGATTGCTTGAGAAGATTGCATTAGACGGAACAGTTGTGGTACTGACGAAGGCATCCTCGGTGAATCTGACGGAAAAGTTGGAGTGGTGCAATCAAAAAAATGAAGGTGGCGTACCCTGGGGCATCATAGTCGTAATCATCCCCTGCACCACCGCCGTAGCCGTCGTCAGACATGGATGTAAATTTGGAGGGGTGTCGTCGGAGTTGAAGAGTTGATTACTAAAAAAGGTGTGCTCCACATAAGTCACTTGATTGCTCGATCACGATCGCTGTTGGGATATTATAATCTCTGTGCGTGCTGGAATGGCTGGTGAAATTCGGGGCCGAAGCACTGGCTGTATACTTTCTGGGATGGAGTCTGGCTGCGTCCTTGTCAATGCTGTCACAAGCTGTCGATCCCTTGTGCAGATCTTTGTGTCTGATTTTGCGAGGAGATGCCTCGGAGGTCACAATTTGCTTCTTGTGGCATGACAGAAAGCTAGCGAGGTGGGCAGCAGCCTGATCATCGCTCTTCGGCCCGGACTGTGTCGGCCATCGTAAAACGTGGACGACGTACTATGTTCAACTCGATTAAATATTTGTTTTCGAGACAACACCGCAGGTGGCTCCAGTCGCGCCCAAATTGCCCTTTCCCTCCTACCACCACCACCACCACCACCACACTAGTCCTCTATGCCCTCCAAGTCCTCCCTCCGCATGCGTACCTGGGGCACTCGTTTCGATACCCTCCCAACCTCTCCCCCGCTCTCCCCTCCTGCTCCCCAACCTGCCAACGCTGATCTGGGTCCTGCTGACGCGCCAGAGCCACCCGCCACCGACCCCACACTAAAAAGGAAAGATGAAAAGATGCCCCACGACGCGAGTGTCTTTGTCGGAAGGTAGTTCATCTCTCTTTCCGCTCAATCAATTTGATTCACTTTATCCAGTCTTCCATCCAACATCGATCAGCAGGAGCTTACTCGACTCCTCTCTGAGCATCTTTCCGAACATACCCAGGTAAAAAATATCAAGGTTGTTCGTGACTCCAAGGGTGGCGTATGCGCCTTTGTTCAATGCGAAGTTCGTCTTCTATCCCAGTCCTTGGTATAGCTCTCACACCAACACCAAACAGGATGCTGCATCTGCCGCTTCGCTGATCAGCACACTTCATTCTAACTCTCCCAAGCTGTTTTTGGGACGTACCCTGCGTTACGAACCTGCAAGGGCGTTCAGAACTCTCTTGATTTCTTACCGGTTCGTTCTTTTTTCCCTCGTTTTTTTTTCTCGTTTATAATTCTCCCAAAAAAGCACTCCTATGCAAATTCCGGTCAATAACCTGGATGCCAACTCCAAACCACAAGTTGTTGAATTAAATCTCCCAACCGCTATGCGTGTCTGGCGGCCCAAGAATTCAAAGTGAGTTAATCTGCGTCAGAGGCTTTTTGCGGTCTAAACGTTGCCTAGATTCTATTCACTGTTGTATAACACCGAGGCAATCGATGCCGAGAATCAAGCTCGTAATAATCTCGCTCTTGCCTCCGATAAATCCAGCCTATTTCTTCAGCCACTCATGTTTGATGCTGAGGTACGCTTATGAGCCATCTCAATGAGCGATTTTAGTAACAATCTGAAGACTATCAATACGATCGCCTGTTATTTCGGACCTTTGGAAAATATCAATCGTCTGCAGGTGACCAAGAACGTCATTGGTCAGTCTTCCACCGAATCCAATACTCGATGATCCTGACGCACCGTAGACCCAGGACACAACGACGTTATCGAGGATTGGAAGCTTTACCCTAGCCCCCATAATGCGCCTCGTTCCGCGAATATGGACACGGCTTGTTGGGAAATCAAATGGGAGCATCGTGATGATTGTGTCAGCGCTTTGATGGTAATCCATATTCTTCTTAATGACAACAATCCTTCTTAGCCTGCCTGATTTTAATTACCTAGACTCTTCGACGCGTCCCTCATCTCACCGTAACATGGGCCCATCAGCCTCCTCCATTTTCAGCGGAGCACCGCTCTCCTTATATGCCCTTCCCTCATGTCAATCTCGCTCATTATCCACTCCACGTACAGAACCAAATGCAGATTACCCGAGCGAGCACCACGTCTTTGACAGACCCCTTTGGCTTTTCACGCGCTTTGATTAAAGCTAGAGGAACCTCAAAGTCGTCATCCGAGTGTGGGACTACTAGTGGCAACAGCAGTGAGAATGACCTGACGCATCCTGAGGATTCCCTTGGTGATGCTGCATCGGTACGTTGGTCTGACATAGACTTTCCACCCCTTGGGAACACTAGACGCCTGCTCAAGGCTGGCTCTGGTGTTTGGAGCGAACGTCAGCTAGATAGTAGACGCAGTCGGTATGTTTTTCTCATGTGTGACCGCCTGTGGATAGTCATTGTTCATCTCAATCTTCCAAGGTCTGCGTCTTTGACGCTTTCCCAGAGGGGTGTAGCATCCTACTCAACATCTGAGGTCAGTCTTGAAGACGAAAAAGACAGCCAAGATCGAAGTCATGAACTAGATATTCCTTCCACTCCTGGTTTGGGGAGGTCTCCTCTCACTCCCAAAACGCCTGGCTTTCCGCTCACTCCGACAACCACATATAACCCCATGCAAAATTTATCCCTTGGTAACAACGAGGTCAAAGATAACGGATACCTTGGCGATGTTGTCACTCGTGAGCGTGATATTGATCCCACGACTTTGTTCGTTGGTGGACTGGAAACCTTTGGCCCTGGCGCATGGGATGAGGAAAAAGTCACAAAGTTTTTTGCGCGATTTGGAGGGTTAGAGGAAGTCAAGATCGTCCGACCTCGTAGGCCCTACTTTGCTCAGGATATATCTTGATCATTGACCTCATACTTTAGTTAACTCGCATGCAGCCTTTGCATTTGTCAAGTTCAATAATACTGAAGCCCCTGCCCGTGCTATCTTTGAAGAGGTACGTCGTACTATTGCTTATATGTGTATATAAGTTCTGTAATAGATTTTTCCAGCATAACCGTGTATATGAAGGTCGCGCCATGCGAGTCCAGCTGCGAGACTGCAACCCACCGCGTGGGTCTTGGCGACACAATCGAGTGCGCAACAATTTTCATCAACAGAGATTCGGTCCACACCGTCGCGCCCAAGAAGATCAAGAAAGGCCACCTGAAAGGACGAGCTCACGGAACAGTCGTCTTCAAGACAGTCGAAACCAAACACCTCAATCCTCTCAAGAAGACAAGACCCCTACTGAAGAAGTAGAGCATTCTGAGAAGGAGCCTCCCGTGTACACCGAAATAGCCGCTTCCAAGGTCTCGGAAGAAACCACGGAAGACGATGAACCTACGCCCGTCTCTTCGACTGAAGCTACTGCCTCGAGCTCGAGCACGCCATTCACAAGTATCAGTACACAGCCGTCTGAGAACTACCGAGAATGGTACGACGAGTCGCTGTTAACCACTCCTTCCGTACCAGTGTCGACGAATTCTTCGGTATCTATGCCCGCTTCTACTACGGCAATGCCGTATCCGGTTCCTGGCGCATACTTCACTCCAACGCCTTGGATTCACTCCTACGGGCCACCAATGCAATTCCCGATGCCCTATGTAGGCTTCCCTGGATATCCTCTCCCTGGTCAGCCTCAGATGCCTCCCCAGTTCCAACGACCTCCTGGTTCGGACGGTAACGTTTCAGCAGTCTCTGGCACATGGTCGCCCATGGGAATGTACGGAGTAGGTGTCTCAATCTCAATGTTTGCTTATTTCTGATGCTGACGACGCATACCTGTTCAAGTCATTTATCCCGTACCAGGCTCCTCCACCGAGAACTCCGACAATAGATCCGTCCCCATCTCAGGGGACACTGAACAATAAAGCGCCACTTTATCCCACCGGCTTCATTCAGAACGAGCAAGGCACACTTATCGCCGTTTATCCACCCGAGGCGCTCGATCAGTATATGGCAGGCGCTCCGACAGCGCCGCCGCCGCACCATCCGGTTCAGAACACGCCAAACTGGACCGCGTATTCTCAGCCCGCCGGGTACCCGACTCCAGTTCCGCCGCCGAACGCAGCGATGCCTGGTCGCCAAACACTCCCATCTGCCAGTATGGCTTGGATCCCAAATCAAGGCTTCGCATCCCAGCAACAACCTCACTCCACGCCGCATGTTCAGCAGACTCCTCATTCCACCGGTCCTGCTGGGGCATTGCGTGGAGGGTATCCTGACCTGAACGGAGGGCAGGCAGGTGGTCCTCCCTTCAGACGCAATCCTGGACGTAGAGATCAAGGGGGACCTCAGAATAACAATACAAGAAACTCTCAGCCGCGACCTTTCCAAAATCGTAATTCCAGAGGAAACATACCTACGAATAGTGGATATCATGGCGGCGATATGCAGTCCGGGCTCCGTAGTTCCCACCTCACCGTGAACGATCGGAATCAATGGGGAGCTACTGGCCCCCGTTGATCATTCATTGTTCTTGGAACACTCCTTCTCTAAGAACATTCCTTCTCTATTAGACGTTTACTTTATTGCAATTTTTCAACATTTCCATCATTCCATTACAGTCATAAAACCCAGTCACGGCACTATTTCATTCCATCTTTCGCCTTTTCATGTTATGTAATTCATTGGAGTACAACCCGCGTCTTCGCCTTGCATTGTGCACCCCTCTCGTACCCTATCCCTCGCTCACCCTATTTCATTGTTACGCACACATAACCCATAGTTGTCTTTCTTCTGCTTCCATTCTTTCGTTATTGATCCTATTTGTTTGCTTTCTTCGTCCGCTCCCTTTCTTTACACACTTTAGCTCTTTCTGTGTTACGATCTTTCTTCAGTCTCACATAATCCATTATACATGCCCGCCTGACATCTATGTTTCTCTACTCTTGTTACCAGTAGTTTAGGGTACTATGGATGTCAAATCATAAACCAAGTCGTTCAGGATATGCATTCTCAATAGCTCGGAGCCAACGTCCCATACGTTCCCAGAATGCTTTTTGTTGTGGGGTATCCCTCCACCACGGAACAAATGACACATGAGTTGCCTCTTCTCTTGGGCTGACATACCATACCCCTGCTTGCGGCTTCTCCTGAGATTCTAACGATGTCTCATGTATACATCTGGTCATGCTGGTTGAAAATTAGCTCATGGTTGCAAATCACAAGAGTAGAAAGACATACGTGCAAGGGAAAGGATGCCACTGCGAAAACACGGGTACAACGCCATCGTTCTCCCGAAATTCCACATTTACCTGTTTAGAGGCTAAGCCTTCTTCTACACGGTCAATCGTAGAGAGAGAATGTGGGGACGTAGGAGATTTGTCAATAAGGAAAAATGGGATAGGCTTTAGTGAGGTGGAATCAAAAGTTGTCATAGCCCAAGATGTGAGGTATAGGGGTATTGTGCAAAACGACAGCAGGGGTGCGGAACTGAAGTCAAGTGCAAAGTTTGCTGTCTGCTGCGCCGTCAGAAGCGTTAGATACCGAGATAAAAAGCATACCATGCTAGCAACATGACTCCGATAGTAAGTTCGAGAACAGACTTGCCCTTCAGCGTTGGATTCCCTCTCCTCGGCGGCTTCAAATGTGACATCAAATGGTGTGGCATCGCGGCTCTCCGCCCAGTCACTACTCCATAATTGCCGGAGCCAGTCGATAAAAGGCAACTCTTTGTAAGAGAGAGACCGGCATTCGGCATGGAGGTCCAATGTCCGAGGCAAGAAGGGTGAAAAATACGTCACGAGGTGGACCCCTTTTGCAATGAGCGAGCCTACTGAGAGAGGTCTTACCGCTGGGGCTGCATCCGTTCGTTCCCCAAGGGTGTATACCAACTGCGTTCCTCTAAATGGAGACGAAACTATGTCCTGTTAGCGTTCACATTTGTTCGACAGGACAGGGGACAACACAGGCTTACGTGTGTTCACTGACAAAATCATGTCAGGATGATCATCTGGAGCAAAATATCTCTTCCTCAACAAGAACTGAAGCTTTAGAATCGTTGGTCCTCCCTGCAGAGTTATATAGGTGCACGAAGAATTGAGGAGAACTCACGATGGAATGTCCGAAGAAGTGTAATGGCTGTTGACGAGACCACTGAGGGTACGATCCCTTCGAATTAGTACGCCCATGTCGCGAGTGACCATGTATCTTGCTGTGTTCTTCTCCATAGTCCACTGCGCCTCCGCGCAGGGCGTAGTATAGCTCGCATGCCCGGTCATGCAGAGAACTGACGGGCCCAACACTAACATGATATAGGTGACAGAAGCCAATTGAGGAGAAAGATTGCGTACAAACCTCGTAAAAATGACCATGCGAGATTTATTACAACCCTGATTGAGAAAGCATTCAAAACCACCCCATAAAGTGGTGCCTGCGCCACCAAGAAAGCCGTCGACAATGATCAGGGGGACAGCGTCGCATTGGAAATGTATCCCCTGCTTGTCAGGCATAGGAGAAGAAGAGAAAGATGGGGTGACATACGTCACCAACAAGGGCGTCTGATCGTTATTCTTGATCGAGGCGATTGTGTTGACCTAAGCCAGAACGACTGCCCAATTTTGACGTTGTCAATCAGTTCCTAGGGTTATTAGAACAACGTATGACACCATGAGCATGCAGAAGCCAAAGGAGAGAACGAGATTGAAACCATGAAAAGGGGAAAGAATGGTATTTGAAAGTCGAAACAAGATTGATAAGATACATATACGTCATCTCTGCTCTGACCGAGGTTCTGTCCATTGAGGTAATTGTCAGTACGGTCAAAAGCAATTCAAAAGGCTGACTGACTGTACTCACGACTCCACTGTACGCTCAAAATCAAGTTATCGTAGCCCATACCGTGGACCTTATCCATAGCCTTCTGTGCCGCCGCCCTATCATCGAAACTAACAAACGCAAAGCCCTTTCCTGCACCAGTTTCCCGATCGCGACCAATGAATACTCTCGTAACACGGCCAAATCTACCGAACAGATCACGGAGGTCCTGCTCATGAGTGTCCTCTGAGATGTTAGTGACGCGGAGGGTGGGAAGTTCATCGCGGGTACTGCCAACACCAGCAGTGCGTGCACCACCCGGCCCACGCATCGATGGTGGAACATATTTCCCGCCTGATGATGCCGCTGGAGCTGCGGGCTCGTGTGTGTCGTCGTCACCACCACCACTTTCTAAAATCAGTGTCAGTTAGTCTGGAGGTGGTGCGGATGTGAAAACTTGCCGGTAGTTTCCAATCCAGCCAGGGTGTCCTTATAAGGACATTTGGCAGTAAAATGCTCGCCCTTGCAGAGTCGACAGACGACTTTGCCCGCACCAGCTCTTGTAAGTTGAGCTTTGACGTTTTCTTCAGGCGCAGGTTCGCTTTCGCCCGCCTGGAAAATCGCATAAGAACTGTGTTCAGTGACAGAGATCCTCAAGGGAAGCTCACACGCACCTTATTGCCTGCACTTATCTTCAAGGAAACGTTTTCTCCCACTGTTGTTGTAGCACGATCCGGACCAGGCTTGCTGCCTTTTTCCGCACCAAACTTTGCCCACTTCTGTCGTTCTGCCACAGCGTGTTCGACAATCGATTTTTGAAGTGTGCGCTTAATTCGTCGTGTGATCTATGAATAACATACAATCCTTGGGCTTCAACAAAACTGAAAACCTGATTAACAGCACGAACCTTGACTTTCTTTCCCTCATCGTTTATTGTGTACTCAATAACTGTCCTAATACCATTCTCATCAACGAAGTCCTCAATTTTGGGGTCTGTGCATCGAGTTAGAATCAGTCAAGTGTGGGTGCTCAACCGAAGCTAACCAAGTTCATCAACATCGTCTGCCCACGAAGTTTTCGGTATTCTGAGCACACATGTAAGATACACATTACATGGACAAAAGTGAGCTACGTACGAGGAGGCCATCTTGGTCGATAATTTTCTCGAGGTGTTACGTCAAGGAGAAGCTTTTTTCGCTTTGGTGCTGATTGTCATAAGGCCTTATATCAAACAACGGGACCCACTGAATGACTACTTGTCAGCCTGTGACGACACGTGGTTTTGAATACTTATTGGAATGATACACAAGGAATGTACAAGGAGACACGGCATAGGCACAGTGGATACAAATAATAGAAATATACACAGTGAGAGAGTACATGTCGTAAAGTAGACGTGATAAGGATTTAAAACGGACCGCGGTAGTGGGTAACTCAGTCGGGTCGAAGGGAGGCATGATCTGTTAGGCATGCTCAATCACAAGGCGGCAATGCAAGTGCAAAAAAAAAAATATTACTCACGGCATGATCTCATATTGCAGACAAGCATGATAGAGGCACTCTGTGGTATCCAGGGAAATTTTCAAAGGACTCGCGGGAATAAATCGTACACACGTTTGCATCTGCGTATTTTGTTGTTAACAAGGTCAGCAAGCGGATAGAGAAGCAGTAATAAACCCGACCGTTGCGGGGAAGGTACAGGCCAAGGTACAGGCCATCACTTCAAGCTATCGCTTGTCGCCGGCGAGCCAAGACAGTTGGACGCTGCCGACTCCGGCAATATACACTCGAGCACGTAATCGACAGACCTATTGGAAAACGCGTCAGTTTGAAGCATGAAGCAGCATGTGCTCAACCCTTACAGTGTCTGCTACTTCTGCGAGGCGGAAATGAACATGCAGGTCACCGTTAGGCATGCGTATAATCTGGCTGACTTCTCCAAAGTTCTAAAAAACGAATGAAGACTTGTTTGGATATCTATCAGTCAAGAAAACTTACCTCGCACCATTGTTTAACACCCTCAAATTTACGAACGTCGTTGGGACCAACACCTCGGACCACCAGCTTCTTTTTCTTCCTGTGACGAGTGCTAAGGGCTGCAAGGCTGACGCGAGGCAGAGCTGCCCCAGAAGAATAAGCTACATGAGGCCGAGTGGGGTCAGGTTGCTTGACAGGCTGTTTGACGGCATGGTATACAACATGGTCTTCAACTTCGTCCTCGAGAAGGTCAAGACTCAAACTTGCCAATTTTGGGCTAGGTTTTGGAGCAGATGGTATTCGTGTCGGCGGTAAGTGTTGAGCAACGGTGGTAGTAGGTAAGGCATCTGCACCATTAATGGCAACTTCAGAAGATCCTGTCTTCTTCAATGAAAGAGAACCAGCTGAGAAGATGGCTGACGCAGAAGCAAAGACGCCTCCGCTAGATTTGGTTCTAAAGCGGATCGAGTCCATGAAGTTTGATCTGGATGGCGTCATAGGAAGGTCACTTTCTGTTGTAAGGGTTACAGATGTGCATGTGTCGCCAGAGGAAACACTGGGGCGCGACGGTGTGTAAGCTGTGTCAGATGGTACTGAAGCTTGGGAAGCACAGGCAGAGGCAAAGTGGCCGAGGATACTGGGCCGACTTATAGCCGTGTGGGTGATACTAGTAGCGACATCACCACTTCCAGAAACAGAAAAGCTAAAGCCGCCGAGACTGTTGGATCGATTGTGTTGGTGGTAGGTACTTTTACCCTTGACCACGTTCGCATCCATGCTGGATCGACCGTCGCGGGGATGGAAAAAAAGTTTTGGGGAACGTGGTGAGCCAAGATTATCTGGAGGGGAGGATGTAGGGGAGGCTGAACGGAAAGCTTTCAAACCGCAGAAGGAAGCAGGGTTGAGAAGAAGTTTTGACGTGCGCTTCGAACACGTCGTGGAGGGCGTGGGGAGAAACTGAAAAAAAAAAAATCGATGAATGAAACGAAACGAGCCGAACAAAGGCGATGCACCTCTTGAGTTTTGGGTGTTGCAGGAATATCGTCGTCGTCAACAATGTCATAATTCTCCAAAGTGACAGTGTCCTCTTTGGAAGGGTTTGGAACGCCTAAAATGCTAGAACATGCCTTGTTTTGAGGAGTGATCGTAAGTTTTTTGTCGGGAGGCTTTTGCTGCTCTTGGATCCACTTGTCGAGCAGACTCGAACGTCTTTGGCGGGGTTGAGAAAAAATGGGACGGGCATTGAAGGGGTCTTCCTCAGGAGTCGTGTACGGAATGTCGTCCATGTTTTGGACTGCGCAAAAAAGAAACGGGTCAGCAATCCATCGATAAAGAAACGGGGTGATAAATGCACTTGGATGTAGGCACGCAATGGGGCGGTTGTGATGGGAAATTGTATGTGTGGAAGAAAAAAAAAGACAAGGCGGGATGCTCAGAGAGAGGGTGGCATGAATGGTGGTTGAAGGAAGCGAAGGATTCTAGAACGGGGTTGGTGAGATGAAGGCTATTTTGGACTGTTGAATGGAACGAGGCATGATTGAACCTTATCATTCCACTATCTTGTCTACTATCCCCGCGAACAGCCGGGCAGATTGCGTCGCCCCGTATTTCTCGAGAATCCCGCTCTGCCCCTCATCCAACAACGTCACCAGCTCCGTGTCCACAGGGAGGCTCCCCAGCAATTCGATATCCTCCTTGCGTGCCATCCCCTCGCCTCCTCCCCTTGAAAACACATTGCTCACTTCTCCGCAACATGGGCACACGTACCCACTCATGTTTTCGATCAGCCCAAGAACGGGCAGATTCACCGCACGAGTGAACGACAGACACTTCATCGCGTCCATCAGCGCAACCGCTTGCGGTGTCGTAACAATGACCGCTGATAACCGGTCGTGAACCGGTGCCATGTGTTCGAGTAAAGAAAGATGCTCATCCGACGTTCCTGATTCATATAAATGAATATAACAGGCAGTGTGTCAAAAAAAAAAAACACAACCTGGAGGTGTATCAATAACCAAGTAATCCAGATCTCCCCATCGTACATCACTCAAGAATTGCCTAATCATTCCGTTCTTTTTCGGGCCTCGCCATACCACTGAGTCATTCTTGTTCTTCAGTAGAAAGCCCACGCTCATACATGCGAATCTTGCTTCTGGTCCATCAGCGTATACCGGCACCCAACCATCACTACTTTGGTGCACTCCATGGCCATCAAGGCCAAGCATCCGTGGTATTGACGGCCCCGTAAGATCGACATCGAGAATCCCGACTTTGGCTCTTGGCGAAGAAGCATAGAGATTGAGCGCTAATTGCGTCGAGACCGAAGATTTTCCAACGCCTCCTTTTCCAGACAGAACGATTATTATCCGCTTGACCGATTTTAACCGTCGTGATACTGGGGTGTCGACGAGGAGATCCATGAAGGGAGGTGGACCGAAGGCGTGGATACAGGGATGATCTCAGTGCGATCATGTGATCTCATTTTTTATTTTTATTTTTATTTTTATTTTTTTACAAATTTGTGAACGTAATAATCCCTCTTGGAGGTTCTCAAAGTAGATGCAAACACCATGATTGATACGATTCTACCGAGGCCACTCGGTCAATTCTGGCCAATCATTCGGTGGTCCACTATATAAACATTTCGTTCGATCAAGTGTGTTTTCAATTCTGCAGTTGACGCTCGAAGCTATGGTGTTTTTGACTCGTTCAGTCACATTTCTTCATATAAAGATAAAGTGAGTCGCTACATCATATAGTCTTCTTGTCTGCTGAAAGTGGTTTGTTTCAGCATTCAGTACATCTTGTCGTCTCGCCCACGACGCTGTTTTCCCCCATAGTCATAGGCCCCATCTCACGATCATTCGAATTACCTAGAGGACCTCCGAATTGATGGCATTCTGAAATCACATATCTATGTTTGTCCCCTTCGCCTGCCGGATGCTGACACTGAAACCTACGGTGTCTTCTACCAACATAACATCGTAGTCGAGAACCCTATGACACAAGATGACCTTTGTGCAATTGCAGCTACCAATTGTGCGGTAAAACACGCTTGTTTCATCTTCTGCTCGCAAGTTCCCTACGTCATCCTCCCCCTCAGTCGTAAGTTCTTTGTCAAAACGGCTCTAGAAAAAATTTCTCGCTCTGCCCTTGTCGCTAGTTTCTTGAAAGGAGATTATGAAGCCATCCAGCGGTCCTTGGTCCTCTTTGACAACACCGATGACATAGCTGATGGGCCGCAAAATCTTGTGGATCGAACCCTCTTCCAGAGTGTGGTTGAGGTATTCGGTCTCGATATCATGACCTTGAGGCGATCTCAGAATTTATTTGATATTGGTGCTTCATCGATACATCTGATGCACCTGAAGCAAGTCCTGCAAGAGCACTTGTCTATTACGTATATCCCCACCATTGACTTGCTTCAGAGGTCCCAACTTGGCGATCTTTCTGACTACTTGACTCGCCTTGCATCCCAGGCCTTGACTGTTACGCCTGCCGAGTACAACCCTATTGTCTGCTTCATTCCAGCTGGTTCCAAGCCTCCCCTTTTCCTTGTCCATCACGGTGTCGGCGAAGTCCTAGTCTTCCTGAATCTTGCCCATGAGCTAGCTGATGACCGACCATTATACGCACTCCGTGCTCGTGGATTCGATGGTGACCAAAAGCCTTTCACTACCTTCTCTGAGATGGTGAAATGCTACACCTCAGCTATAGAAAAAACCTACCCTAGTGGTCCATACTATGTGGGTGGTTACAGCTTCGGTGGTGCAGTAGCGTTTGAAATCGGGAAAAAGCTCAAAGGTCAAGGGATGGACGTTGTGTGGGTGGGAGCCTTTAACTTACCTCCTCACATCCAATTCAGGATGGTGGAGTTGGTCTGGGTTGAGGTCATGGTCAACCTATGCATGTTCCTTACTTTGATTCCAACCGAAGGCTTTGATCCATTGAAAGCCGAACTTTACAAGCAATTCCCTAACCTAATCAAGTCGGTTGGTGAGCCTCCAAATTCCGAAGATGTTATCCAATGGACATTTGAAAATTGTGATCAAAAACGAGTTGCCACCCTTCAGCTCAAACTCAAAGAGTTTAAGCGCTGGGTCTCTGTTGCCTATTCCCTTAGCTACTTGGGTTGCGACTACCAGCCCTGATTTTATCCCTGGTGCTATTCTCAGTGTCTTTTGCGCGATCCCTCTGCCATCCATGGGTACAAAGGAAGAATTTAAACAACAACGTTTGTCGAAGTGGAAGGAGTTTGCCCAAGATGGCTTCGAAATGATCGATGTGGATGGTGAACACTACACAATGATCAGCGAAGAGCATGCTGCATCATTCGCAAGGAAACTTAGGACTGCACTTGCTAGAGCCGAGACAGCGTATGCGAAACGTGAATTGGGCAAGAGTGAAGGAGGGGTTGCCCAGGGTTAATTCGGGCATCAGATCCTCAATTCGTATCTTCTCTCAATCTCGTTTATCTCGCTTACCTCTTTATTCGTCGTCCTCTTTGTCTACTCTGCTTTGTCCCATTGTTCAAGACACATAAAAACCTGCGAGCGCATTCACAAATCACTCATCGTCTCACACTGCGCTCGCAGGGTAGGGTTTTCCCCTTTTCCATTTCATCGTCTCTCACTGCGCTCGCAGATCCGTCGGACTAGAATTAGATCGTACTTTCGCGCGTTCGCATCCCCACCCGCCATCCCTGCTTCTTTACATTGCGCTCTACAGTACTCGTTCCTACTTTCTTTACTTACTCAGTAGTCCCTTGTGTTAGCTTGAGTACTCGGCCTCTCTTTCGGGGGGTCGGCTCGAGAACTCCGGACTCAGAAATACATCATTTCTCACGCAAATCTCCACGACCGACCGAAGTCACTCGATACCCTATTCTCACTCATCTCAAACAGTCTAACTTGCATCAATCGAGCGCCCGAATTAACCTTTTCCCTCCTGTGCAATTGTCCTTCCCTCGTCCCAAACAGAATTTTAATGTTGTGCCTATTGTCGACTTCTCTCTTTCTGACACCAATCGTGACGAGTATTTACGTCAACTCAGCTTTGCTGGAGGACGTTGGTTTTGCTGTATTTGTCAATGTCCCTGGGTTCGAGGACTCATTCCAGAAGGAACTATTTGTACTCGCTGAAACCTTGTTCTCCACGCCTCTTGATTGGAAGCATTCTCTGGGTACCCAAAACTCCTATTCACTTAGAGGTTACTCCAGGGCAGATGACATTGAAGGAGGACACAAGGTATTTCTTCCTGCGGTTTTCACCAGAAGACTAAAACCTCTTCATTCAGGCATATGCTGAAGCATACCGCTTTGGTGCTGATCTTCCCGCTCCAGAGCCTAATGGAGAGATCGAAATTCCCTTCTGGCTAAAACTTCATCAAGGTAACTTCCCCCTCCCCGCCTCTTCAATATGTTCTAACCTTACAATCCTTATAATCCATCAGGACCAAACCAATGGCCAGCTGAAGGTGATCTACCCACCTTCCGTGCCAAGATGGAGACCCTTTTTGAGCGCTACCATGCTCTGAACATGATACTCAACAAGCACATCTGCGACCTCCTTGAGGTACCTTACACCATCCTGAAGGACTTTTTTCCCGAGGAAATCGAGTTCAATTCGGCATTGTGGCACTATTTTCCTATCACACTGGACTTGCTGCAACAGGTGAAGAATGAGCATTGTGATCCGTCAACGTTTGTAACGTGCTTGATCCAGTCTAGGCAGGGTCTCCAAGCACAGAATTATCAAGGAAAATGGATTGATGTGAATTTGTACAGGGCATGCATGAGCATCGTGATCCGTCAACGTTTGTAACGTGCTTGATCCAGTCTAGGCAGGGTCTTCAAGCACAGAATCATCAAGGAAAATGGATCGATGTTCCTTACGTTGAGGGTGGCGTGGTTTTGCAACATTGGTACATGTGCTTGAGCATGTACCTTCAAGCATTCTTATTTCTTTTCTTGTCAGCTGTGCAATTCATGAGACTCAATAATGGCCGTCTAGTTGCAACTCTTCACTGCATCAACACCTTCAAGATTGATAAGGACAGGTATGCTCTGGCTGTCTCATGGTTCAAGCACAACCCATTGGTGATCCTTCCAGGTACACAATTCCCTATGTCCTCTCCACCAGACTCAAGAAGCCCGTTTTCCCTCTACCTCAGTTTGACAACTCAGAAATGACAAAGATCCACGCACCACCAAACCCCAGATTACAGAAACTTATGGTGATTGAAGACCCACTCATCTGCAGTGGATTTGCAAGACTCAGCTTGTTCTTCACTGTGACTAAGAAGCTCTGCCCCACTGAGTTTGAGGAAGGTCAATGTAAGGGCGACCTCAGAGAGCTGTGGAAGTCACACAGCTGGCAGAGGGATATTCAAAGATGTATTAGCAAGTGGCTACAGTGTACAGGAGTTAGCTACTCACCTGGCAGAGGGATATCTAAAGAGAATAAGTCTGAGGAATCCCTATGCCAGGCTGTGGATGCTTCTGGGGCCCCAGAAGCATGGGAATCAACTATATAATACACAGAAGCCACTGAAAAAATACCGTGGGAATAAAAAGATAAAAACTCGGACATTGCCAGAGAATGGATTGGTAATGACCATCAGGTGACTCTGGCAATGTCAGGTGGTCTGGAGAAGTCAGATGACCAGGAAGGGATCAGATGACCTTGAGAGCAAGGTCAGGTGATCAGAAATGCGGACACAATATGTACAGATAGTATCTAAAGGGAAACAGAAGGGAAAAGGAAGGGGAAAAAGAATAGGAAAGGGAAAGGATGGTCTCTAGGGGTTGTCCCCTTACGTCACCCCCCCTCTAAGGTGCAGCGTCTTGATGCACTGGACGGTGGCGAGGCCAAACAGACTGTAAAAGCGCTGGAGAAAGTGTATACAGGCCTCGGGTGCTCTTAGGGGTGCCTGAATGCCGCTCATAGAATTCCTTCACCCGCAGTGGTGCCTGGACATCCTCAGCTGACTCCCAAGATGCATCCTCATAACCATAGCCCTTCCACTTCACTCGGTACTGAAGCTTGTGGCGAAACATGCGACTGTCCAAGATTGCCTCTACCTCATAGTGCTCTTCATCATCCACAATGACTGGTGGTGGTGGAGGAGCTGTCCGGTGCCCTGAAATCGGGTTAGTGACAGCAGGACGGAGCTTGACTACATGGAAGACTGGATGGATGTTCCGCATTGAATAGAGCAGGCGCAGGCGATAAGCCAGACGCCCCACTGCACGCTGATGCACTGACTTGCCGCCTAGCTGCCGTGCAGGAAACAATCAACAAGACCAGCTAGATAGGGATAGCTAGCAAGTAGTAGCGTTATGTGTGTTTGAGAGGAGTCAAGCAAAGTCCCAGAAACCTGGTAAGGAGATAAAAAGTCGGAGTCGGTATGGAAGTGTGAGAGAGCAGTAAGAGATAACGGTGCGGCCACTAGTGTCTGCGCCGAATCGTCGCTAGGTGAGATATCTGTCAAAGACCCAGAAGGTCGTTAAGGAATAGCGGAAGAGTTAACGGAAATATATGAGTCGCTAGCCATAAGTGCTAGCGTTAACAAAGGCAAAATGAAGGCACCCGTATGGTGCTTAACGAAGGCGAAGCAAGGGCACCCGTATGGTGCTTAACAAAGGCGACGAGTGCTAGTCCAACAATACTGGTGGGCTGAGCACGAGGAGCAAAGGAGACTGGACTGAGTAAACCCTAATCAGCCGTTAACAAAGCAAGAGCGTGAATGAGATCTTAAGCATAGTCTGAAGTGGGGACTAGACTCTGGTACAATTCAATGATTTGTAGCTACTGACAGGGCAGTATTTATAGGTACGTAAGGTGATAGATAAAAGGGGAAACCTGTAATAGATAGTAAGCATAGTGGTTGCATGTGATAGTGTGATAATGCATGTCAGGAGTAAGGCGATAAAAGGGGAAACTGGTAAGAGATAGTAAGCGTAGCGGATGCATGTGATAATGCATGTCAGGGGCCATAGAGAGGGGCCTGGATTGTTGCAAGGTCGGCTGAGTTGTTAAGGGAAAGGTCGGTAACGGTCGGTGTCGTTAGCGGTCAGTCGGTAGTGGTCACGTGAGGGGGTCACGTGCTTGGTTCAACTTGCCGGTGTGGGGCAGCCAGCGCTGACCAGGTCGTATCATCTCCCCTTGACTGAAAAACTGACTGTCCTCAGTCAAAGGGAAAATCCTCGAAGTCTTGTGATCGTTAAGCGTGGTCCGTGCAGGGGGTCTTGGTCCGTGTGCCATACCGGAAAATCATAAATAAATTCCAGTGACTCTTTGGACTTCGTCATTTCAACACTTCTTATCATGTCGACACCTGCCTTCTTTGGATACGCCGCTTCCTTTGCACACCTGGCGGCGGCCCAGGACTTCTTGGAGAAAGCGCCGAAGGTCTTGTCTATGGGGCGTGCACTGCTGGCGACCAATCCCCAGGCGGCGGCTATGTCGATTTTGTCGACGTATCTGCACTGGTTTGAGTCGGCCAGCGGGAGCGATATCACATGGGTGGAGCAGGAGGCGGTAGGGGAGGAGTGTTGGGCGTTATACGCTCAGTACAAGGATGAGGCCTGGATGAGGCTGTACAACAGGCATTTCGTAAGCTTTTTCTTTCCTAACAGTTCGTACGGTATGCTAACGCTTGCGCTAAGGGTGAGCAGCCAGTGGGAGAGATGGAGGTCGAGGACGTGACTGCGAAGCCTATAACAGTAAGCGCTAACGGTGCCGCTATTGACTTAGCGGCATCGTTAAGGTATTTTTCAGTTATTCTCAGAACTGTCTTTTGACAAGCAGTTCTCTTTCCAGCACCCGCCGAAGGATCCGATGGCGACGGCCGTTACGAGGACAAGGGAGGACCGTGGAGAGGGGTCGAGTCGGCAGGGCGGGGCTGCCAGTAGCACTGGAGCAGAGCCGCTGGAGTTACCGCAGACTCCAAGGACTCCCAGGCCAGCAACGAAGACGAGGACGATGACCATTCCAAAGGTAAGTTTTCCGAATTAACTACCATGGCCAGTAAGGTACTAACGGCTACTGGTAACAGGGGACGCTGAAGGGCAAGGAGCGGGCTGTGGAGGATGAGGAGGACAAAGGAAGCGATGAGGAGGTAGCGGTTCCCACGTCGTTCAACGACTGAGAGCTGAAGAGATTGCTGCATGGGCGCTTGCCCTCGTCAGTTCTCAACACAGGTGCAGGTGCAGGGGAACTGGTCGGGCGAAGGAAGGAGAGGAAACTGGTGGCTCCTGCGGCGAGAGCAGCGTTTCGGGAGCGAGTTGGGGCGGTAAGTATTGCTCTTATCGTCTCTTAATGGCTACGGCTAACGGTTTTTGCGGTAGTGCGACGGTTGCTGGGCCTTGAACAACCCCAAAGGTTGCTGGTACCCGACCGGTAACTTGCCGTGTTACCGCTGCAATAAAGTGAGCAAAGGTTGCTCAGTACGGGGGAAGTCGTTACGGGGCCGCCACGGGGGTCACAAGGGAAAGAGGGCGGAGGGGGCCGCCTTGGTATGGGCGGTGAGGAAGTATCTGGAGGGGCAGCGGGAGCTCGACGCAGCTGGCAAGGCCATTGCGGTAAAGAAGACGATGCTGAGTTTGCCGACGCATCAGGGGGGAGCCGGTGACAGGGAGGGTGAGGACAAGGGGAAAAGGCCAGTAAGGAGCCGGTCGGTAGTGGAATCGAGCGACGAGGAGATACCGACGCCGGCGAGGAGTTCTAAACAGCGCCGGTTAGAGTCGGATAACAAGGGTTCAATCGCAGGAGTTTGTGAGGTGACTCCCCTTGAGGCACGAGCGGCAGTAACAGAGGCCGAGCCGGTAGCAGAGCCTAGCAGGAGCCGGTAGGTATTCGCTTTCCTGTTCGAACTGCCGCTAACGGTTAACAACAGGCCGATAGAACTGGAGACGCCAGAAGTGGAGATGGGCGGCGAGATGGGCGAAGCAGAAGCGAGAGACTTGGTAAGTTTGTCGTTCCTTAATGGCGGACCGGTAACGCTAACCAAGTTTACTTAGGTGGAGAGGTTCGGGACCCCTTCTCAACCGACTATTGACAAGGAGGAAATCGAGTGGTTGGGGGAGGACCTACCAGTCCCATTCCCATTCGATCCCAGAAGTGACCTGGAACGGTATCAATCGAGGGCGGCAGAGGTCAGGTGACTGATGGGGAGGGAGATGCGGGTGGTGGAGGACAACTTGCGAGCGGCAAGAGCTCGCTACCGGCTGCTGGTGAGGGCATGGAGTGCACTGGTGCACTATCAAGATGATTGCGATGCCTTCATCGGATGGCAGGCAGAAGCGGGGGTGACGGAGGAATTCTGAGGGAAGTCGGGGGATACGGAGCTGCCTTCAGATGATGACCTCCCCTCTGCCTCGCCCTAGAAAAAAAACTTTTTTTCTTTTTAGTTTTTGTCTTATTGCTTTTGGAGACTGACCCCCTTAAGGGGTCTTTTTAAATAAACAATTTTCTTGGAGTATGAGCTGACCGGTAAGATTTGAAATGGATAGCAAAAGATTGAAGCAAAAGGGGAATCAACGGTTTGAAAAATAAGATAATCGCTCAGTAGATCATCATGGCGCTTGCACAACATCGCTTAATGACTGTGTTTTAACGAAAGATGGAGTGAAAAATCGAAGCAAAAGAAACAAAAGAAAAATAAATGGTGGAAAAAAATAAATGCTCAGTAGATCATCATGGCGCTTGCGCAATGTCGCTTAATGACTGCTTCTTAACGAAAGGCGAATGGGGAACAGTGGTGACAAGTTGAAAAGAGTAAATAGAGGGCTTAACGGTTGGCGTATATGTCGGCAAGCGTATGTAGGAAGAAAGTCTATGATGAATAGAAGCAAAGTAAGTAAAGATGAAAAAGGAAACGAAACAATAGAAATAAGGGCTTATCAAGAGCCGTTAAGGTTCTCGGGGGGTTTAACGGTGAGTGGGGTGTATAGTGAAAATGGTGTTTTCTAATCTTCTTCGGCGGCATTGTCTAATGATTCGTCGGGATTAAGGGGGTCTTCATCATCGAGTAAGTCGGTTTCTTCTAGTATTCTTAAACGGTCGGTATCGATGTCAAAGGCGTAGCTGGGGAGAGGGATGTGTTCGCGGGCAAAATAGAGGACTAGGTGAAAGGCGGCTACCGGTCGGTGGAGTACGGATCCATCTAGTTTGCAGAGAATGTAAGTGCCTCCACGGTTACGTGAGATTACCACTAGCGGTCCTAAGTATCGAGGTCGCATCTTCTTGTTATGTGTGACTTCAATGCATGTATTCCTCATCAATACTAGGTCTCCTTGCTTGAAGTCGTAGTCTCGAATGGTAGCGGTATGATCTTGTTCGAAACGGAGAGCCGCTAACCGGCGGGCAGTAAGGACGGTATTGTGTAAACAGTTGAGATCAGCTTGTCTGCGTTGGAGGTCGATAGCGCGTTGGGCGATGAGGTTGGTAGTCGTTAACAGGGAATCGGGAGGTGGCTGGAGGTAGGTCGCTTCTATGATGTCGGTGGGGAATAAGGGATGAGTACCGGTAGCGGCATAGTAAGGGGAGCAGCCCATGCGGCGGCGGACGGTAATGTGTTCTGACCAGAAGACAGAGTAAGCGGCTGAGCTCCACTTGGACTGGTCTCCGTTAACGGCTTTGAAGAGGGCTTGTCAAACGTCAAAGTGAGGTCGTTTGACAATACCGTTAGCGCATTTGTTGTAACCAAATATGCAAATGTGGTTGATGTGGTACTTCTTGGTGAGGTAAGCGATGGCTTTAATGATGGGGGGACTGTTATCGGTAACGATTTTGTTAAGGGTGCCCCAGCAGCAGATGATGTCCTTGAAGAGCCACTTAGTGATAGCGTCAGTATTTTTGCGAGCGAGCATGCGGAATTCGAGGTAGTGGATAAGCAAACAGCGTCCTTGGATGATATATTTGAACTTGTTCAAAGGCGGCATGAACATGGTGTCGATATAGATTTTACTGAATAAGGCGGCAGGGATAGCGACGGTAGGCGGTATGAGGACTTTGGTTGTCTGGTGGACTTGGCAAATGTGGCATGAGCGAATGTATCAAACGCTACCTGTGGCCACCAAAAGCACTCTAGCAGGGCGACTCTCATAGCGAACAGACCGCAATGTCCAAGGTCATCATGCATAGCGTGCAAAATGCGAAGTCGTGAGTCAGCTGCTATGAAGAGCTTGTGCTCACCGTTACGGTTGCGTCGCCAAAGCTTGCCGTTAGCGAGGAAGAAGCCGCTAGCATAGCAAAGGAAAGTAGCGAGGGCTTTGTTGTTAAAGCCTAGCGGTCGCTTGAAGTCGGTAAGCCACTGCTGGACAAGTTGAACTCTTTTGTCGCCGGCAAGGGCCTTGGGTGAGCGGGGGATGTTGTCATAGGAGAGGGGGTCGGTAACAGGTGAAATTGAGACTTCAATAAGAGGAGTGGTGACATTAGCAAACATCGTTAGAGTCAAACAGTAATGGGCAAGTGGGGGTAAACGAGGGATGATAGAGGCGGAACGGGTGAGGGCGGTCAGTAGCTGAACATAGTGCATGAATCCGTGCATACAATCGATCCAATCTTCGAAGATGTTGTTGGTATCGTCTGGGGGAGGGTCAGTAGGCTGTAATGGTCATCGCAAAAGTCTGTCAGGTCCATGGAAGGTTCCTTTAACGTGTACGAGCTCAAAGTGGAACATAAGGATAGCCATGATCCAGCGGTTCATACTAGCTGAGGGCTGAATGTCAGGGTTCTGCAGCATACCTTTAATGTAACGGGCGTCGACTTCAATGATAAGGTTTCTAACACCTAAGAGGTACATGCATAGCGCCTGCAAGGCTCAGTACAAACCGTAAAGCTCGAGCTTGGGTTGACTGAAGCGAGCTTCACGTTCATTAAGGGTGATGGAACTGAAGCGGTTATAGCAACGTTGCTTGCGATTGTCGGTCGTGCACTGGCAAAGGTAGAAACCGACCACTATGTAGGAGGTGTCGACCGCTAAGACCACGGGATCGTTGGATTTGTAGTCAATGGGAACAAGAGGTTTAGCGTTGTGTAAGGCCTTGACGAGGTCTTTCTGGGTGTTAAGCTGATTGGGTCTGAATTCGAAGGGAACGCCAGTACAGGTGAGCTTCGTTAGGTGATGAGCGCGATGGGCGAAGTTCTTAATGAACATCCGGAGGATGCCAACAGTACCTAGAAAGGCACGGACTTTGGTTAGCGACTGGCAAGGGCGCCAGCGGTCCAATAGCACTAAACGGTTTTCGTTAGGGACTCGGCCAGTAGGAGTGCAAATGTGGCCGAGGATCTTAAAGGTTGGCACACAAAGAACTAGCTTATGACCGGAGAAAGTGCCACCGCAGTACTTCATGCGCTGAAGGACACAGTTCAGGAGTTCAAAGAACTTCCAAAGCGCTAGACGAATGTTGGGATTGTCAGGATGCTTAGCAGGTGAGCCATTAATGAGTTTCCAGTCCTTTGGGCCTTTAACACCAACATTGTCGATGAAGCTGAGGGCGTTATGGGAGATTTCGGGCTGGAGGATGTGTGTGACGTTGTCGTGGAAGATGGGCACGGCATTAGTCCATCCCATCGGGAGCGTTACCAAGCGGAAGGCGCCAAACGGTGTCTGGAAAGTTGTTAAGTCGCGGGAGGCGAGATCGATAAGGCGCTCATCGTAGCCAACGTAGAGATTGAGGGTAGCGCCACAAATATGGCCAGCGAAGGATTCAGCAACATGGTCAGGGAAAGGGGGAACGCCAGAGTGGCGGATTGTGACTTGGTTTAACGGCTCGAGGCTGTGGACTAGACGAAGTTTACCGTTTTTCTTCAAGACACAGAACCAGCGGGACCGGTAAGCGGAGTTCAAAGGTTCGTAAATGCCTGCTTGGATCTTGCTACGGATGATTTCACAGATTTCCTTTTTGAGGCCTGGTGGTATCGGTCGGTTGTGCTGAACCCAAGGAACATGAGGGATGGTCGGTATGCAGACGGGGGAAAAGAAGTCGGGTCGAAGGCTACCTTGTTCAGAGTCTTCCCAAGCAAATGTGTTTTGTTGCTTAGTGACAAGGTCCACAAGTACGTTAAGCTCATCTTGGGTAAGAAAGCTGGTATCATGTTCTTTAGCAAAAGTCGCTTTGCGGTTGTTGGTAAAGCGGGGAGTTGGTAAGAAAGGAAGGGAATTAGGATCGAGCTTGGGTATGTTTGCTAAGGGGTCACCAAGGATATGTCGTTCAATTTGGAAGTCTTTGCTAACATGGCTAGCGATGGGCTTGGTCTTCAACGTGACAGGCTTATATTTCTTCTTGACTTAGACTCCTTTGCGTTTTGGCTCGGCGGCGGCGTAAACGGCTGGGAAGGGGACGTTAACGTAAACGGGGGTGGAGATGGTATCGAGCATTCCAGATGCTTGGCCAAGAATAGAAGGATCAGAGAGACTAGTGAAAATGAAATAAGAGCGCGGCGGGATAATGGTCTTGGTAAGGTCGCTAGCGGTCGCATATAGATAAGCAAGAGAGAGATTGTCGAAAACTATTTTTGGGTTTTGTAGTATTTCGGAATCGAGCGAGGTATGCGATTGCACTATAACAGAGTGCTTTTGGTGGTCATAGTCAAGGACAACTGCTAAGTCTTCCTCAAAGTCACTAACCGTGGGGGTGGTGGCGAAAGCAACGGGGCGGTCCGGCGCTATACTTGGGCTGGACCCTCTGTTGCTTGTGCTGACTGCGGGGAAATGTAGGGATGGTGCGACGAAGGCCGGTATTGGGGTCTGTTATCGTGATTGTGGTTTCCATTTTGCTAAGTGTATCAACGGTACTCTTGGTAAGGACATCGAAGGGGTGACCGAGCAGGATATTATAAGCGGGCGAGCGTAGGATGTGGATCTGAAGGTATAGGGTGATACCGCCCACAGTGCAAGGGACATTACAGGCTAGACCAAGTGATTTGTCCATAGTACCGTTAGCGCTCTGCATATTCAGAATGATGCTGGGGTCATAGGAGATACCGAGATAGTTAGCGACTTCTGCAGACATGGAGATGATCTGGGAGCCGCTATCCGCTATACATTTGATTTCCTCACAGTTATCAACCAAGAGCATGATGGACCGGATTGACTGGGATTCCTGAGCGACCGTTAACGTAACCAGTTCCTCACCAGGCGGTAGCGACTTGATGTACGCTTCCACCGGGTCGATTGAAGTGACTTAGGCTCTAGCGACATTGGTAAGAGGAGGGTTGGTAACGGGAGTGTCGGTAGCTCGAGTGTCATTTAGGGAAAAGAAGGGCAGAGCGTCGTCAACAATATCGGTAGACTCTTGGAAGGCAGTGACGTTAGGAGGCGCGGTCCGTTTAGGCGTAACAGCATTTCTGAACTGGTTCCGGATGTCGTTAGAGAGGGAGCAGAGTTTGCCGACAGAGACGGTAAGCTTGGTCTGAAGAACTTGGTCAAATACCTGCTTGGACCGTTAACGTAACCGGCTCCTCACCAGGCGGTAGCGACTTGATGTACGCTTCCACTGGGTCAATCAAGGTGACTTGGGCTCTAGTGGCGTCAGTAAGAGGAGGGTTGGCAGCGGAGGTGTCGTTTAGGGAAAAGAAGGGCAGAGCGTCGTCAACGATATCGGTAGACTCTTGGAAGGCAGTGACGTTAGGAGGCACGTTCCGTTTAGGAGTAACGGCGTTTCTGAACTGGTTCCAGATGTCGTTAGAGAGGGAACAGAGTTCGCCGACAGAGACAGTAAGCTTGGTCTGAAGAACCCGGTCAAATACCTGCTTGGACTGTTTGATATCATAAATGGGGGCCATACTCCGGTAAGCAACGTCAGGCCGTTTGTCAGGAGCGCCAAAGTTTCGATTGGTCGGAGGCTGGTAGCAAGACGAAATACCGGAATAGGGGTGGACTGGGGGATTGACCGTGGGAACATGGTTAACAACTGGTGGCTCAGGGACTTTAGCGGTACCGGTAGCGGAGGCAGAGGCAGGACGTTCGTTAGCGACAGGGGGACCGGCGGGAGAACTGGTAGGGGCAGAGTCATTAGCGGCTTTAGGGAGAACCGGTCGATATCTCTTAGCATGAGGGATCTCGATACCGTCAAAGACTTTCGCTGGGCGGCATAGAGCATAAAGTTCCCATTCTAAGGCAGCAACGCGTTCTTCCCTAGATAACATTCCTGGGCTAGCGGTTGCCAGTTGCAAGACTTTGTGAATAAACGTCTGGGACATGCCTTGGAGTTGTTCCGCGTCAGGGTTAGCATTAGCGCTGAGTCGGCCGGTAAGAATCTGGTTGGGGTTGAGCCGGTGCCATTCGTCGACGCGTTCCATATAGAGCCGTTTGCCAACATAATTAGGGATCATAGCGCCAGACGGTAGGACAACCTTGCCTTTGTGGTTTCGACGGATTTTGCCTTAACTGATGAAGCTTTCGAGCTTAACGCAATTGCCTCGTACCATTGTGTGCCCAGTTTTGCCGCAGAAGTGGCAACTGTCGCTAAGAGGTTGAGAGGCGCGGGGCTGAGAGCTGTTACCAGCAGCCAATGCAGCCATCTTTTCCTCTATACATGCAAGAGCGTTAACAATAGCGGCGGCGGCGATGTCAAGAGGTTCCTTTTTAATGATAGTGGTTAGTACGGGGGCGGGGGTGTTAACGGTGGGAGTCTTAGCGTTAGCGGTTGTCGGTTTCTTTGAAGTCGTGGCGGTGTCAGTACCCTTCAGGACCCATTTGGCAGCTTCAAAGACTTGTTCTACCTCATAGGGGTCCTCTGGGTGATGGTCGGGAAGGGTGATTTCTAAACGGCAGACGAGTTTGGACCATAACGAAGTCGGTATGCCTTGCTGGAACAGACGGCGTTCCTCGTTCCGGTAGATCTTGCCTTTAGCCAGGAGCCAACACGCCAGGCACTGGAAGTCCCTATAGTAATCCGAGAAGTGTCCAAGAGTAGAGATACCGGCCGAGAAGGTCTGGTTAACGAGTCGCTCGAGATCCTGAAGAGTGTAACGGGCAGATTCTTCAGCGCCAGGATATAAACGAAAGACTGCTATCTTCCACTCGGCATAAGTATGGTTGCTAAACTCCGGCAAGCCAAGCCAGGTCTCCGCGGTGTCATACGATACGTATCGAGCGGCATATTCCTTTTTCTGGTTATCGTCGTTAACGGCACAGTCCGCTAAGAGATATTCGAGCTCGCGGAAATACTGGGCAAGCTCTCAGGGGCAACTCTCGTCCCATTTAGGTGTGGTAGAGTCGTTGCGAGGTGGCATATGGCGGGAAAGATGGGCGTCACTCATGGCGGTAGAGTTAACGGGTGTCGGTAAGGGCATAGAGGATTGTACTGGGGAATAAGGGTCTGGGGATAGCAGTGGTAGCGGTGCGTCGAGGAAGTTGTCGATGTGATGGCCTGGGAAGTTCTCTAAGAGTTTGGTAACGTCGAGAAGTTCCCTAGCGGTAGCAAGTTCCTCTTCAAGGTTACGAGGCGGAGTCGTTAAGGGGGTTAACGGTGACGGTGGGGGAATGTCAAAAGGGATAACAGGGAGCGAAGCCTCGGTAACGAGACGTAAGCGGTTTTTGGCCTGGAGGCGAGTTTCCGGTGGAATTTTGCTATAGAACCCCTCATGGTGGGCTCCAAAATGATGCGCTGACTTGCCGTCTAGCTGCCGTGCAGGAAACAACCAACAAGACCAGCTAGATAGGGATAGCTAGCAAGCAGTAGCGTTACGTGTGTATGAGAGGAGTCAAGCAAAGTCCCAGAAACCCGGTGAGGAGATGAGAGGTCAGAGTCGGTAAGGGAGTGTGAGAGAGCAGTAAGAGATAACGGTGCGGCCACTAGTGTCTGCGCCGAATCGTCGCTAAGTGAGAAATCTGTCAAAGACCCAAAAAGGTCGTTAAGGAATAGCGGAAGAGTTAACGGAACTATACGAGCCACTAGCCGTAAGCGCTAGCATTTAACGAAGGCAAAACGAGGGCACCCGTATGGTGCTTAACGAAAGCGGAGTGAGGGCGCCCGTATGGCGCTTAACAAAGGCGACGAGTGCTAGTCCAACAATACTGTTGGGCTAAGCACGAGGAGCAAAGTAGACTGGACTGGGTAATCCCAAATCAGCCGTTAATGAAGCAAGAGCGTGAACAAGATCTTAAGCGTAGTCTAAAGTGGGGACTGGGCTCTGGTACGATTCGATGATTTGTAGTGACTGACAGGGCAGTATTTAAGGTGATAGATAAAAGGGGAAACCAGTAATAGATAGTAAGCGTAGCGGTTGCATGTGATAGTGTGATAATGCATGTCAGGAGTAAGGTGATAAAAGGGGAAACCGGTAAGAGATAGTAAGTGTAGCGGGTGCATGTGATAATGCATGTTGGGGGCCATAGAGAGGGGCCTGGATTGTCGCAAGGTCGGCTGAGTCGTTAAGAGAAAGGTCGGTAGCGGTCAGTGTTGTTAGTGGTTGGTCGGTAGCGGTCACGTGCTGAGGTCACGTGCTTGGTTCGACTTGTCGGTGTGGGGCAGCCAGCGCTGACCGGGGCATATCAGCGTGTCATCCTCCAAGATCTCCTGCGCTAAATCAGCTGCTCTACCTGCATTCATATACGACAGTGCCCATTTGATTGTCTGAGCAGAGTCGGCAAAAGAAGAGGCATTCAGACTGATGTACAGCTTGCATGCTGTCAGGAACTGGCGGCCCTGGGCCCGATTACTATCAAAGGAGGGGGGAGGAGCTGCCTTAATAGCCGACAATGTTTTGCACACAATTGTCGGCATAGGGAGGCGCAGCGGGGTGGCGGCCGCTGCAG